>DF365464.1:3273-24254 GCA_000787875.1 Solanum virginianum
GCATTGAAGTTATTTTACGCGCAAAGTTTGCCTCAAACGGCGTGCTCTGATACCATGCTAAAACCCACAAATAGGGTTGGAATTTTTCGTTTATTATGAACAAATAAAAGCATATTTATACAAGAGTGAGATGGGCTAAAATAGAAAAGAGAATATATAGCTACCATAACCTACAGCTACCATATTACCTACAAATACCATATTAGTCTGGGTCTGGTTACCATATATGAAGCTTAACATCACTTAAATTTGAGGACAAAAAGAAGTTTGATACTCAGAATGAAGATTCAAATTTTGTGGAACATTTAAGTTGCTATTGGTATAGCTTTTCCTAACTGCAAATTGCTTGATGAAAACAACACATGGCTACATATTTGTCAAACTGTGGAGAGAATGAATTCAGTGGTGAATTGTAAGATTATGTAACACTCCATAGCTCTATTCTTGCATGTACCTATGTTCCAAGACTCATTCTAACATATAAAATGTGGATTAGGGTCATACATGACCTATAGTACTTAGCCGAGTTCAAAACTTTTCTATAAATTGAACTTCTAGTGTTAGATTATACAAGGGTAACTTTAAATAATCATAACTCTTAGCACACAAATAATTAGGTGTTCCATGACCTACCAAATAAAAGCTCTTTGAATTAGCCTTCCAACGCAATAGATTTCACCTCGTTTGGAGTTTGAAGTCAAACGTTATGACTGTTTTACTGAAGACTGCCAGAACAGAGAGGAAATACAAAACCTAATACGGGCCGTGAAAAAAAGTATGGCTCGTCTGTTAACTAGTGGAAAAAAGTCCTGAAAATTCAATTTTTGGTCCCAAACTTTATGGACTAATCTACAGGTCATAGAAACTTGTATGGGTCATAGACTAGGCTCGTGGAATTGATCCAGAGGCCCCGAAATTTGCCCAAAAGTTTACGGAAGGGTCCCTACGGGCCTTAGATGGGCCCATATATGACTTTTGATAGCTTTTTAAGAAAGGTTATTTTGGTCTTTTCCCATCTGGCCTTTCAAAGCCTAAACCTAACTTTTTACACCTAAATAAAGCCCTAAACATGTCAATTCAACCTTTTTATGCTAAAAACTCTCTCAAACTTAGAACAAGATTTCAAGGGAGAAAAAGGCTAGGGTTTGAAGGTAATCTTGTGAATCAGTGCAATTGCACATGCACTTGTAGTGCCAAAGACAACATGCACAAAGCTAAGCAGGACAGATGTTTGATACAATTCCTCATGGGGTTAAATGAGGTCTACACTGTGGTAAGGGAAATATACTCATGATGAACCCACTCCTTTCTATGGCAAAAGTTTTTCACTACTAATTCAGGAGGAAAAACAAAGAGAATTCAAGCTTGCCACTCAGATGCCCATGGAATCAACCTCCTTGAATGTCAATGTTGTCAATAACAGTGGAAAGAGTCTGATTGGAAGAGGCTACAGAACAAATTTTTCAAATAGCAATTCAGGTAACAACTATCATTCAGGAAGTAGCAGCAACAGAAACACTGTGATCTGTGAATATTGCAAAAGACCAAGACACAGAAAGGAGAAGTGCTACAAGTTGCATGGATATCCCCAGGGAAACAATGGTCAGAACCAAAGATCAAATCACTACAACAATGGACAGCAATTCAGGCAGAACAACAGTCAGATGTATAAGGGGAAGAGAGCTATGGCTAATGTACATGGCATGTCAAGTGATTTGGTTCCTAACCACAGAGAAGAACATACACAGAACGATAGTCATCAAAACTCAAGCATCACTATGGAACAGTATGCTCAAATCATGAACCTACTACAGCAATTTCAGGTTGACAGCAGTGGAGAAGATCCAAACTCCTCAAGCACCAATGTTGATCCAATAAACTTTGCAGATATTGTAGTTTGTTCCTCATCTATTGATTTTGACAAACCTTCATGTAAATGTTTTGAATCTAGTGCTGGACTGTGGATCATTAACTCAGGAGCTTCAAACCATATGACATTTAACAGAAAATCCCTAACCAACATCAAACTCCTACCATACCCTATACTTGTCTCACTTCCTAATGGATATAGAGTCAAAGTGACAGAAATTGGTGATGTTCCAATTACATCTAATATTGTCTTACACAAAGTATTTGATGTGCCTTCTTTCAAATATAATCTCATCTCAGTTCATTCTTTTTCTTTCTCTATGAAGTGCTTGGTCTTGTTCACTGATGCACTTTGTCTGTTGCAGGCCCCTTCAATGAGGAGGCCTCAGGTACTTGGTAGTAGCAAAGATGGACTTTACTTCCTATGTTCAAGATGTGTGAAGAACAATGATGGTACCTCCATGGCCTCTATATGCTGTTGTCTCTCCAATAACAGTCCATCTGTAGTTTTACCATGTAGTAATGTCAGTCTTAGTGTTGATGAGGTACCTATAGAAAATAAATCTTGTCTCTTAAGGAAGTGTAAAATGTCCACTAATACAAGGGACAACATTTCATGTTCTAGTCATGTTTCTGACACTTTTATGTACAATCCCAATTGTGATAAGTGCTTCTGTTGTATCTCCTGGAAACAATGTAGACTTATTATGGCACAATAGACTTAGCCATGTGCCTTTTGTAAAAATGAGAACCATCACCACATTACCAACCAAATTATCCTCAAAACAACCTTTTGTTTGTACCATTTGTCGCATGGATAGACCGGTCGGACTACCCTTTAACCAAAGCACCACTCAATCTAGAACAATCTTTGATCTACATCATATTAACCTATGGGGACCTTATCATGTGCCTACATATGACAATTATAGATATTTCATCACACTTGTAGATGACTACAGCAGATCGACTTGGACACATCTATTGAATACCAAAAGCAATGCCCTACAAGTCCTCAAAAACTTTATAAATATGGTGGAAAACCAATTCCAAACCACTATAAAAACCACAAGGTCAGACAATGGCCTGGAATTCAATAGTATTGAAATGAAATCCTTTCAACAAGCCAAAGGAATAATACATCAGAAAAGTTGCCCTTACACACCACAATAGAACAGTGTGGTGGAGAGGAAACATAAGTATTTGTTGGAAATAGCAAGAGCTCTTCTTTTCCATTCAAAACTTCCCAAAAGATATTGGGGTGAATGCATCCTCACAGCCACACACCTCATAAATAGACTTCCTTCATGCCATCTCAAGAACAAATGCCTTTATGAGCTCCTATATAAAAGGAAGCCAAATTATAGTCAATTCAAATCCTTTGGTTATCTTTGCTATCCTACTTTGCCCAAAATCCATAGAGATAAACTTGAACCTAGAACTCCCCCCATATCTTCATAAGATATCCATTTGGGACAAAGGATACAAGGTAATGAGTCTTGCCTCAAGAAGAATACATGTGACTAGAGATGTAGTCTTTCATGAAGACATTTTCCCTTTCAATTCGTCCACAGAAAACAATACATTTCCTTCTGTCCTCAAGTCAATCAATACTGCTGATTGTTGTGATCTTAATGCGTGTACCACTTTAAAGCACTATAGTACTATGTTGAATGATCATATTGATGTAACTGATAACACCACTAATATGTCATCACCACACACTTCACCACAGGTTCCTCATCATCTATCCTTACCACCTGCAGCCCCTAATCTACCTGTCACAGCTCTTCCTGGAGCTGCACAAAAAGAGTCCCACAGAGAAAGCAAAATATTAAAGACTACATTGTATCCATACATGCATTAAAGGGCCCTGCCAGCACCACACCACCCAATTGTAATCCTACCAGCACCATTACACATAATTACAGCACTAACCTATCTATCAGTGCCTTATTCAGTAAACACCATCATATTTCTCCTAATGTCATTGCATTCACCAGTCAAGCAATGGTTGAGAACATTTGTCATGATAGTGAGCTATCATCATATGATGAGGTAGCATTAAACCCTACATGGCAGAAGGCTATGATACAAGAATTTGATACCCTTTATGCCAACAACACTTGGGATCTAGTTACACTACCTGCAGGTAAATAAGCAATTCGTTGCAAATGGGTGTACAAGGTAAAACACAACGAGCAAGTCAGATTGGGATCACCAATGACAAGCGAACGGGCATTTTCGGGTCCAGAACAAGGCAGATGGATCCATAGAAAGGTTTAAGGCCAGACTAATGATAAAGGGCTACACTTAACAGCCAGGGATAGACTACACAGAGACTTACTCACTAGTTGTGAAAGATGACCACTGTGAGGACCTTGATAGCTTGTGTTGTCAAGAGAGGTCGGGACATGTTCCAACTTGATGTGAATAATGCCTTTCTTCATGGTGATTTACATGAGGAAGTATACATGAAGGTGCCTCAAGGTCTTAGTGTGGATGATACATCCTTAGTATGCAGACTTAATAAGTCCCTATATGGACTCAAACAAGCCAGAGACAGTGATATGCCAAGTTAACTGAGGCTTTAGCATTCAGAGGTTATGCACACTCACACAATGACTACTCATTGTTTTACAGAAAGTCTGGATCCCTAGTGGTATTTGTGACAGTTTATGTTGATGACATTGTCCTAACAGGCACTGATAGCCATGAGATTGCACAATTGAAGATGTATTTGGATGAAACCTTTAGAATCAAAGATCTTGGTAAATTACACTACTTCCTTAGCTTAGATATACTTGATACTGGCAAAGGGGTGCTAATTTCCCAAAGGAAATTTGTTTTGGATTTACTGAAGGAGTATGATTGTCTTGGGTACAGCCCCTCATCTTCTCCTCTTGATCCCACTATTAAACTCAAGGCCAAGGAAGGAACACCACTTCAAGACCCCAGCTATTACAGAAAACTAATAGGGAAGTTGAATTTCCTTACTAATACCAGACTAGATATTGCCTTCAGTGTGCAACAACTCAGTCAGTTCATGCAAGATCCTAGAACTCCCCACTTGCAAGCAGCCTTCCACATTCTCAGGTATCTAAAACAAGACCCTACTTTGGGAATTCAGTTGTCCAACAGCTCTGATTGCACAGTTAAAGCATATTGTGACTCTGATTGGGCTTCATGCCCAGATTCAAGGAAAACAATGAGTGGCTACTTGATACTACTTGGCGACAGTCTCATCGGCTGGAAATCAAAGAAACAAGAGACAGTCTCATTGTCATCAGCAAAAGCAGTGTACAGGTCCATCAGGAAGGTGGTAGAGGAACTAGTTTGGCTGCACAGGTTACTCTAGGGACCGCGCGCACCCGCACTCCAACCCCGTATTAGTATGATATTGTCCGCTCTGGGCCAAGAGCTCACGGATTTGTTTTTAGGCATCTCCCAAAAAGCCTCATACTAATGGGATTGAGTTCAACCTTATAATTGATCACTTTTTCTTTCCACAACCGATGTGGGAGAGAGTTTGTATCACAACAGTTACTAATCGAATTGACCATACCTGATCCAACTCCCATCAATGTCTATTGCGACAGCCAATCAGCCATACACATAGCCCACAACTCCGTATTCCATGAGAGAACCAAACATATTGAAGTTGATTGCCATTTTGTACGCAATAAGCTTCAGGAGGGGCTTATCTTTCTTTGTCACATATCCACTACTGCACAACTGGCTGATGTCTTAACCAAAGCCTCGACAGGAGTGAAACACAATGCAATCATAGACAAGTTGGCAGTGAAGTCATCACCACCAACTTGAGGAGGGGTATTGACATATACATCCTTAGTAGACTAATTGTACAGTTTAGTTAGTTAAGTAACCACCTAATTTGTTAGTAATTAGTTAATGTACAATTAGTTTGTTAGGAATCTGTTAGCATTCTGTTAATCAGTTAGGATTAGTTAGAACTTACTTTCTCCTCCTGTATAATTACACAAAGTGTACTTCAGTTGAAGTTTGATACTCATTCTTATCAATGGAAACATATGTGAGCAAACTTCTCCTTCCTCAATGTAAATTCTGATAAATTTCATACATAATTTTTTAAATTATTTTGTCCAGCATTGACATGAACCAAAAGTACACGAGAAATTAATGAACGAAGATTTAATTTATTTTTTTTCCTTCATTTTTACAAGGGGAAAAAGTGATATATTTTAATTTGGATTTAATTTAATGGATAAGTTACACAAATCTCATACTTTTTGGAGCTAATTTCAACTAATATCAACTTTTTTTAAAAATTATCAAAAATCCCTTCTTTTTGATACAAAAAACAAAACCAGTGATACACGTCAAAAAGGTAGGAGCATTAAGGAATTTTAACTATGATACATAGAGAAGTAGGGATTGTAATTTGTACCAATAAATGTTGTAGTTTTGAATCATTTAAGAGATTTTTATAGTTTTTTAAAAGAGTTGGGATTATATGAAATTATATAAATACAAGTTGTGTATTTCTATAATTTTTGCTTTAATTTATATCTGTTGAATAGCTTTAAAAAAAAATTGCAACCAAGGATCTAGCTAGCATATGTCAGTCAAAATCGAATAGCTTTCGAGCATGATATCTAGGTAACGTTGACCGACTTTTTTCTCAGCATAAAATTTTATAATTATGCTCAAGTAAAGTTGAGTAATTTTGTCGTTATGAAAATTAATTTAGTTGCTTTGGTGCAACAATAAAAATTTAACGAGTCCAATGTAGAATTAGTACAAAATAATTTCAAAAGAAAAAAGTGAAATTTCACAAGTGAAGTCTATAGTCTATATTCATTAAATTAAATGATAATATATGAAATTAAATACTTAAATGTGTTAAAATACATAATTTTGATATATATATATATATACTACGTATTTTACGAACATAATTAATCAATGATTATCTTGTGAATTAAACTAGATTGCGTTTTATATGTCTATTTTTCCGTTATCTTAACAATTACAATAAAAATAAAAATAAAAATAAAAATGAAAAGAACTATTCAAAAGGTCTTTGAACAAAATTTAACAACACAAGAATTTAAATTAAACCCTCAGCCATCATTTTAGCTTAGTGAATTCCATCTAATTACTCCTTCTATATATATTAAGTTAATTCCCTTGCTTTTAATTGATTCATATATTATTATTAATTAATATGGATTTCAAGAAGTGGCGAAACTTGGCTACTTTCTTCAGTTATTGGATCTTATTTTTTTCTTTTCTTGTAGCACTTACTATTGTTATTGCATTTGCCATATATTATTCTATCAAAGGAATTATAGTATACATACGATGGATAAAGGATGAGAGGAATAGAGCAGTACGTGTTGTGGATGCATCACAATTTGAGAATGTTGCGCGTTTACATGTTTGAGTTAAAATTTTAATTTTTATAAGGCATAATCAATCGATGAATTTGATAAGTTCAATTCTGCCTGTCCTATGTACTTCAAGGAGGATTGTGGCATGAATATGATGACATTGTGCATACATGGAAAGATTTATTATTGCAAAACCCTAATTTCGAGCATACTTGGAAATTGTACTGACAAATACATTGTTAATTATTTCTTCCGTCGAATTTATATATGTACCATTTGTTTAAAATTTAAAAAAAAAACATAAATGAATGTTATTTTCTACCTCTAATAGTTATTTAATTTCAATATTTACATCAAGAACATATAATTATTTAATAATATTTTAATATATTACACAAATTATAAAATTTAAAAATTTCGCATTCATACTTAAATTTCATATCCAATCAAACTAAAATATACATGAAACGAAAAATATGTGATCATGTTGATTGAAGCTATGTTGGTTGATCTATCTATAGTAATTGAGATATCGTCTCAATTAATTTATTGAGAATATACAATATGTTAAAATATCCCTCCCTCTATTTTACTTATTTATTATACTAAAAATATTTATTTATTTTACGAAATCAAGAAATAGTTTTACACTTTAGTTCTAATTTACCTTAATTATTAATTATAATCTTTTTCAATTATATTTTTTAAGATATTATATTTATTATATTCAAAGGGTGATCTAATAAAATTACCCATCTCATTTACTATTTCTTAATTCTTGTAATAAGTCAACAATGAATAACTATTATTAAATGATGAAAGTATATTTTTTCTCGTATATTGTAACCTTTTTCAAGTTCATTTTCCAAATATAAATATATTAAAACATATATCGACAAAAAATTATTTTTTGTATACGTACAGAGTAACGAAATAGACTCGTAATAGGACTTACGGATTAATTTTTCACATAGTCAATATTTTAAAATATTATTAACATGAAAAAAAAAAAGTTGCAATTTATTTACATAAAAAAAGTAATATAAATTTAAAATATTAATTTAAACTAATTGAAACTAATTTTCCCAATAGAAAAGTGCCACGTTAATTGTGAGAGCAAATAACGTGGCACAAGCAGAAACCACATGAACGAAGGGCAACAACAGACCCCTATGCCGGAAATCCCGATGCCGGTCGGCTGCCGGGGAATACCGGTATTGGGCTTCGGCACGGCAGCAGATCCGCCGGTGGAACCAGAAATCGTTAGAGCTGCAGTTATTCAAGCGATTAAGTTTGGGTACAGGCATTTTGACACAGCTACTTTATACAATTCTGAAGAACCACTGGGCGAAGCCATAATCGAAGCAATTAATGGGGGCTTAGTTGAATCTCGTGAGCAATTGTTTATCACTTCAAAGCTATGGTGTAGTGATGCTCATCCTCGACATGTTCTTCCTGCCCTCAACAGAACACTGCGGTATAATTCTCTTTGAAAAAACCCCAATTCAACTATCTGTTAATTTCTTTGTTTACAGATGCTAACAAAACTTATTAAGAAATTAGAACTCTACGAAGATCGAATTAGGTCTCAACAGCGAATTGGTGTTTAACTACCAACCACAACTTTCATGTTCCATGCATAATTTATACGAGAAATTATGATAAAGAGCTCTTTTATCAACCACCATTTGCTAATTAGTGAATTAGACACGATTCTTTGCCCTGAATAAGAAGTGACTAAAAAAAAATAGATTCTTTGGTGAACTATTAGCTATTTTATTTTAGACCTACTTTGAGATGTTCTTTCTTAAGTTGAGCATTTATCAGAACCTCGTTATTTTAAGCTTTGTATAGTTTCATTCTTTCGGGATTTCATTTGTAGTGTTATTTTAAGCTTGGTATACACTCCATTCTCTCAGGATTTCATTTGTAGAATTACATTAAGTATGTTGTTATCGCTGCTAAATTGCTACTTGGGATTAAATTTTAGTCATGTTAGTACGTTGACTTTTATGCTATATGTTTTGTACGGCGGTTATATCCGAGCATGTTTGTATGCATCTTAACTATTCAATCGAGTACTTGATACTTTTTACCACCACAGATATCGAGGTAACTTTTTGGAACATCGTGATTATCCTCCACTTAATTTGCCACTAAGCCACATCCTTGGTCCATATGTTATCTAGAAGTCTTTTAGTCCTGTCAGAAATCTATATACTAGTGGAAAATACATAATTGTTGTACTTGTGAACTGGTAAATTGGTGTGTTTGGCCTTTGTGCAGGAATCTGAAAATGGATTATATTGATTTATATCTAATACACTGGCCAGTGAGTTCCAAGCCAGGAATTCATGAGTACCCAATCAAAAAACAGGACTTTCTTCAAATGGATTTCAAGTCAGTTTGGGCAGCAATGGGAGAGTGCCAGACATTTGGACTCACCAAGTCCATTGGAGTTAGCAACTTTTCTTGCAAAAAGCTTGCTGGTGTTCTTGCCACTGCCAAGATTCCCCCTGCTGTCAATCAAGTATGTTAAGAGAAAATCTTTATTGCTTGGACTTTTCCTAAATGTTGCCGCACCTGTGTCAGATCCTCCAAAAATACATTGCTTTTGGAGGATATGAGTCACACGTGATGACATTTTTGAAGAGTCTGAGCAACGTGAAAAAACTCATAATCAAGTACAGGACTTACTTGAAAAATAGTACTCCGTCTGTCTCAATTTAAGTATCTTAGTTTGACTGTGCATGGAGTTTAAGAAATAAAGGGAGACACTCTTTGTGGGAGAAACCAACTAGAAAAGTAAGACACTTTAATTGGACCAGGAGGAGTTGTGTTTGATAGAATAAGGTTGAGTAGAAAGTTATGTTGTTAAAAGATAGGATTTNNAGGATTTCTGATTTGAACTATTCTTGATTTGTAAGGTAGAAGTAAATCCATGTTGGCAGCAGCAGAAGCTAAGAGAGTTCTGCAAGAGAAATGGAGTTGTTGTTGTTGGATATAGTACTTTAGGATCCATAGGTACCTTTTATGGAACCAACAGAGTTATGGAATCTGAAGTGCTCAAAGAAATAGCGAAGGCCAGAGGCAAGACAGTCGCACAGGTATTCTAAGATGAGCTTTAACTTAAAACTAGATTGACAGAGTCAGTGTGTATAACTTAAATCCGAACATGCAAAATCCAGGTTGCTCTAAGATGGGGATATGAGCAAGGCATTGGTGTAGTGGTGAAGAGTTATAACAAAGAGAGAATGAAACGGAACCTCGAGATTTTCGACTGGTCATTAAGTGATGATGAATGCAGAAAGATCAGTGAAATTCCACAAAGTAGAGCTTGTCTTGGTAAGGATTACACATCTCCTTATGGACCTTACAAGACAATTGAAGAACTCTGGGATGAAGAACAGTGACTACTTTAGTTTCTATTGTTCCAGTAATTCTTCTTCTTGTTATGTCTTCCTCCTAGTTGTGGTAGTTGCATATCAAGATAGAGATAAAAAAAAAAAAGGGGCAAAGATACATCCAGTTCCTTGTTGTATGTTATCTTTTAGTCTTGTTAAAAATTTACATGTCAGTAGAAAACATAAAAATTATAGTGCTTGACAAGCTAATTCTTCTATAATATTGATACACTAATCAATAACTACAATTCTTTCCATTTCCTTGTACATAAAGGAAACACAACAGATTACACAATGCATGCCATACTAGATCATCCCATGACAATACATTACTAAGCTATGTGCCTTGCTTAGTAATTGGGAAGGATGAGATACAGCTAGCATATCATTTATACACAAAGACGCGGGAAATGACAAACAAAATAACAGAATTCTAGCATATCCTAACAGACATTGCTCTAACATTCAGTTCACAATTCACATTTAGCGAAGATTCAGCAACTCACTTGCATATATATACAAAGCACAGATATCAGAACAAGCCTTTGAGGCATTGAGTCCATAACTTATTCTTTTGTTATATCCCATCTACCAATAGCTAGCATAGGCTTGAACATCTAAGAAACTACAATTTGCATGAACTATGTACATATATAGATATTTCATGTAAAAACTGAAGAACAAGCACACTACGTTCATATAGTAGATAATCTGATACGCGTTTAATAAATAGCAACAAAGCTAGATTCCGTGGGATACACTGACACCCAAGTTTAGTCCAGATTCAGCAACGTTCGGGCCTATCATAGAGTGGAGGCAAAGAAGGACAATTCTCATTCATGTTGGCATAGGGATCCAATGTGTTGTACTGCGGCAGTTCCATCTGATATTCCCCAAGAATCTGGCAGAAAGAGACCTTATTGTCTCCATTGTTGCACCAACTTGGGAGGCGTGTCTGATTATCTTCAAAAATTTTGAGCATGTAAGCATCTCTAATCTGCAAGCAGCAAGAAAGCCTTGTCATCACTAACAGAAAGGAAGGGTTCTTTCCTAATAAGACGATTAAACAAAGGCTTTGGTACTCACAGTGAACTCCGTTACTTGAATAGAGTTGGAAATAGGGTCAAAAACTCCAGCTTCTTTGTACATTGCTAGAATGAAGGCCACACATGTAGTGGATTGGCCATCACTATAGACCCATTCATCTTGTTCCGGGATGGTCAGCAATTGATCAAATGTTATACCACGTCTTTCAGTTTCAGCAAGAATACCATACAAGTCCAAATCCTGTAAGAGAGGTATTGAGCATACATATAAAACCTTTACAGACAAAAGGAAATTGATTGCTTCCGCAACATTTAGAATCTATGATATATTTAATGAACTCTCTATATGTAAGAATTTATAATATGATATTGTAAGTGAAGTCTATTCAACTTGAACCAAGGAAGAAGCTTTCGAAAGCATTATTCAATATAGAAATTCTTATGCTTGCTCCAAGGCTAAATGTCCATGTAAAGGAAGATCATCTATAGAATACGACTCTGTACTGTTACTCATAGGAGTTACAGAGAGTACCTCTCAGTTCGAGTCACCAAATGATGCGACAATTCAGTAATGCTCACCCATTTTTTTACATAGAAATGCAGAAAGGAGATTGGAGGGTATTTCATATTTTTCTTTCAAAAGAATCCTATCAAGGTAGCTTGTTTATAGACCTAAACAAAAATACTAAAAAAGGATTGAACGTTTAGGTATACAGACTGGTACTATCATGCCCAGCTTGGAGCAAAAGAACCATAATACTAATATGTATATGCATGAACTCCTTGTACTGCAAGGACCAAAGGGAAAAATCAATACTTTGAGAGGGAACTGATAACCTGTCTTTATCAATTGAATCTGGGGGATGAGCCATACAAATACCATTAACTAATAGTTATTTTACAAAGTTTCCAGCCAAAAGATTCGAACAAGAAAATATAACATGTTCAGTTCACCTCAGTGCCAAGCCTCTTATTCAGAGCTTCGTTCCACATATTAGCAGCGTATGCTGGCTGCACTCTTGTCCACATGGACATGACAGAAATCACCTGGTAAAAAAATTCGTCAGCTGAAAAACCACATTAAGTTCCAAATGGAAGAAGGGGTAGTGACGAACCAACTGGTATTCCTTCAAATTTTTGCTGTTTTGTTTTGCTTGACTTGCTTTTTCACCTTTTTTGTGGGCTTCTTTTATCAAATGGTTCCACGGGGAGGGGAGTAGTAATCAATAACCATAGATCCTTCTAAATTTCAAAAACTATAAATATATTGATGACTGGTATATGTAAGTTTATACCATGTAAAGGTATTGCCTAGAGATAATTAAGCAAAGTGATATCCAAGGATAAAATATGCGCGTGTTAGACAAGTCATTTGTGATGTGAGAACTGTCTACCAGTTAGATCAAGATTGATGGACATATGGCGACTCACCTAGTTGTTTTGGAGAACACAAACATCCACCACTACTTGCTCATCTTAGATATATTTCAGCATAATCATAGTTTATACTTCAAGAGGAAAGGAAGGGAGACATACCAAGTGAGCATCAAGAGGTGGAGGGTAATTATCAGCTACTGTGTCAATCCAACTAAAAATCATGTTATGGTAACCATATGGCTTCCCGGACATTTTCCGAGCATATTCCCATGCTGCGGTATTGTTAAATCTTGCACGCACTTCAGGATGTAAGGGCAACAAAGCAACTTGTGGATTAGATTCATCCTTGAGTGTCATTTCCCACCATTCATCCCAAGGGATAACTGCAATAATCTCTTCACCCTGCAAAGATATATGAGAC
Organism: Solanum virginianum; assembly: GCA_000787875.1. NCBI lineage: Eukaryota > Viridiplantae > Streptophyta > Magnoliopsida > Solanales > Solanaceae > Solanum > Solanum virginianum. Next base: position 16,766 of record DF365464.1, read on the forward strand.
GAATCAGTTAACCAAGATTAAACAGGATGGACATACTAAAACAAACATAAGAGAATGCCACAATTCATGCAATCAAAATGCAAGGCTTTACAGGCTTTAAAAGCTAACCGAAAAACTCAAGAGTATTCCCTACCTACACAATGGAGAATAGTAACTCACCAGAAGTCCACCGCTATCCATAAGAAAAGTTGCAGAAAAGTAGATGGGTGCAATAAGGAGATTAATGTAACTGAATGTATTTATGAGACATGGAAATGATGTTTTTGGGAATTGCTAGTACTGTTTCTCCATGTAGTTAAGTGGAGAAATACATAGGTTTTCTCATTTGCTAACCTTTTCATTTTCATGTCCTGATTCACCAACCCAAAGATTACCCAACTCATCCTTCAAACAAACTGATGTATGACCAGCAAAGGCACCAGTGACCCACTTCTCAAGTGTTTCAAACCCACCCCACCGTCCACGTATCTTTGAGAGAGCTAAGAAATCACCAGAATGAACATCATCTGGGTTAATTGTTGCCTGCCGCGGATGTGGACGTTTCTCAAATGTCGCACCCATGTGCTTCTTCAGAAAAGCAAGGTTAGAATTCTGGCCCCATGCAGTGTTAGAAAACAGGGGTAGTACATCCACCAAGGAAAGCAAGGTTCCGAGCATTCCTGATTGCATGAGAAATACGGAGATTCCATGTTCCTTGACCTACATAACAGTTCTTAAAGATCAATTGAAAATGTACAGAATACATTGGAACTTGACAAAGGACTCAAAACAAGAGCATACATATTCCCTTTCAGCAGGCTCCTCCCATGACTCAATTTTAAATGTGTGATCACGACCCGAAAAGTAGTAGTCCCAGGCTACTCTGTAAGGTGTAGCAAATACATACAAATCCATACACGTCCAGCTGTGTGCTGCACCTGTCTGCAAAGTAGATAAATGAAATTTGAATTACAACTGTGCTAAGGATGTCTTATCCAAATAAAAAAAGCATAATAGAACAAGTATATAGAGATACCCCAAAAAAAAGCATATTTCATCTAATCACCCCATTGATTTCTATTTTATGGAAACATCATGGTGTCAAGAGGGGAAACATTCATACAGTCATTTAGAACAATATATGCTTGCACACCACAAAGTTCAAAGGAAATATTTCTTCCAGCATTATTCTGCTGACAAGAGATGAACTATCAGAAATGAACCTAGGGAAGGTCACCATAAATGCAAGTTAATGAAGCTCACATGTGCTCAAACTCCCGACCACCACCATCCCTATGCCCCCCACCCTCAACAAAAAACACATCTAAACTCATCATGTAACATCTATAATGCCTCCTCCCGATTCAACAACATACCTAGACCTTACCCTACCTTGTGGGGTGGGGAGATTGTTTCCAATAGACCCTCGGCTCAAAAGAAATGTTTGCGAAGCGGATTGCAAGAAAAATATGCCATGATGATATACCCAATTCACAACATATAAATGAATAAACCCCCTCCCAAATGTTCAATGTAAATGTCTTCCCCGCTATATCCACCTCTGAAACTCATCATCTTTTTTCTTTTCCTAAAAAATATGAACCAAAAAAAAAACTCATAACCTTTCTTGTCTCATTTCGTTCACAACCTAAAATTATTAGTTTTTTTATGATAAGTTCCACAACATGAAATTATTGTTGAAAGATGCTGAATTTAAATAGAGTTAATTAACTAATCGAATGAGTTTTCTCAAAAACTATTCAAACACATCAGCAACCACAACCAGGAGCCTAAATGAAATTCCTCCTATACTGTGTAGTGTCAAAATTATGCCAGAAATTTCAAAGAACATGCAGGCAGAAGCTTGCAGAGATGGATCTAGATGTGAAAGAAGATGAAGATGGATATTATGGTGTTAATAGCTGCTGATTGAGCATAAATAAGACTTATCTGCGTGTTAATCAAGGCTTGCCTGGTAGATAATAGGAGAGGCTTAGTTGCAGTTACAACAGGAGTAGTTTTTTTCCTGGTTAGGGGATGTTTTCAGAACTTTCCTGTAGTCGAAAAAGATGACTGCTGTGATAGAGCTTCAACAGCAAAGGTTGACAGTTTCACTGGTATGAACATCCAAAAAGGTATTTGTGAGGTGAGCTACTAATACCTTTAGGTTATGAAAAGGTAGCCATCCAAAAAGGTACACACGGGTTCAGTGCCAACCAGATAGGTAAAGCAAAAACTCTTGATAAGGGTGAAGGAAGCTAGTGATGATCATTGTAAAAGTTGATAGTTTATGAAAAGATATAAAATAAAGTGGAGATAGAAAGTTAACACAGAGAAGACAAAACAACAATTCTCTTAAATATTTCACCTACAGGCATCTTCAAGGAGGAAGAGAACATTTTTATTCCGAACAAGAAAGAACATTTTATGATGAGGGCCCAATGTGAGAAACAGGCATGAGAACATCCAAAAGTGCACTGGAGATATCTAAATTGAATAGGAGGATAGAAGGAATAGTTGAATCTCATAACAATATAGCCTTTTATACAAGGTGAAGGAGGATCTACGAAAGAGCAAGCACTTGCATCCTAGCTTAGCTTTAAATGCTAGATCATTTAGAAACATTGGAACTGAGTAACATTTAAGCGGCTACGTGGCAGAACAAAAACTGAAAAATAGTAAGTCATGTTCCATGTTTATTCTTGTTGTGAAGTAGTTCATTTATGTAGAGCAAGAAACAGCCACAACAAGCAGCTTTCATTAACGGCAGAAATCTGACTATCATGGCATGCAGCTGATTCAAAGATACCCTATTTTTCCCTTCCCATTTTTTTCTGCGCCCTCTTACCAGATAATAGCAAGAAATGCACTATTGTTCCTGATATTAATAACAATAAGTCAAACTTTTGTTAGAACATCAAGTGATAATATCATCCTAATATGAAGCATTCTGCAACTTTCAAAGTAAAATCAATTCCAGACATTCCAATTCAAGTATTTTGTAAAAATTGGCTTCCAAACGAGCAATTTCTTAGTCTTCTAACACCGCACTCTCCTAACCCCTGCCCAAGCCAGCAGATAACTTCCCCAGAATACAACAGTCCTATACATCTTACTAGTGTTATCAAAAGTGAAAAGTGCAAAAAAGCTCTATGGTTTGTTGGGGCTTCAAACAATGTTATCAAAGCAAAAAGCACAAAAAGCTCTAAGGTCTGTTGGAACTTTAAGCGCAAAGCGCAGATAAAGCATGGGCTTTAATTAAAAAAAGGCTCAAGGGGAGACAAATAGAAAAAATACAAATATATATATGTTTAGTCCAAAGAAATTGAAAAACAATTACGATTAAGTGAAATATCAATTATTTAGTGGTGTCATCTTTTCAGAAAAGGTTCATTGGCAAGGAAAGTATGCCTTAGAACCTTGATGATGACTCTGAAATGCACATTAAGCGAGGCAAAGTGCTCAATGCATTTTTATCCTCGCTTCAGGGCTTAAGTGCCCCTTTGATAACACTCATCTTACCAATGAATACTGCTCTGTATATCAACTGAACAGAAACTATATTCATAACACAGAAATATGAAGCCTCAATTTCGGTTCGCAAGCATGCAAATTATTAGTCTTCCCAACATCCTACCTCCCCAAAACAAGAATCCAGCAACATAACTTCAACCCAGACAACTCAACAAACCATCTTCACTTTTTCAAGCTATGTCTATCACCATTCATCAATCAAACATCGACCCACGAAAAATTAACCGTAAATACAACTCCACAAATCAACTAAACACAAATTAAATTCACAATACAGAAATTTAAAATCTACAAACCGATAGATGAATGGTAGCACCGCCAATGCCGCGATCACCACGACCGGTAAACTCAATCCTTGCTTCATTCTCGAAAAAGCAAGCTCCTTTCCAACTAATCGACCCATTATTCGGAGCTAGAGATCCAATGTAAGTAGGCAACAAATCAACAGGGCTATGCATAGTGTTAAGCACAGGCCAAGAAACCTGACGCGGCAATACAGGAAGTACATCCTTGACCCTAAACGGCATTTTCAGTGCATCCCCAAAACATAACCCTAACCCAATTCCCAATATCCATAACAGTGTTAAAATACACAATTTCTGAGGTCGATACATCACTGAAGACAGTGAATTCAACCGTAAATTGCAGATTCTTGATTATGGGTTTTCTGGGAATTCTTCAGAGTCGATTAGGGTTCCATTGGGTGAAGAAATTTGAGCTCCGAATTGGGTTTTCTTCAGAAAATTTCGAGTTGTTTTTTGTTGGAAAAGGAGATGAAATTGTAAATATGGGCCTTTTTGTTGGTTGTTGAGTTTGTGTTATGATTGAAGTGGATATTCCCTAATTGTTGAAGTTCTCTTTTGGGAAATTTTATTTTATTTTTTATTACTTCCTCCGTCCTATTTGACGTGGCACCTTTGATTTGGCACATAATTTTTTTTAATGGCACCTTTGATTTGGTACAGTATTTTCAAAAAAAAAAAAATTTAACTTGTGGTCTAAAATCATTATGAGATACTTTTGTGTCAGAAAATCATTTCATTAAGGATAAAAGAGACATTTTAAGATTAAATTATTTAATGAGACAGACCAAAAAGGAAAGGATGTCATATAAAATGGGACAGAGGGAGTATAAGATAAGATTAGACTAAGGGAAAAGAATCAAAAATACCCCTCAATTTTATTTTATTATTTCACTTTATCCCCGCCATTAAAATAAGTTCATTTATACTCCTGTTGTTAACAAACTCACTAGATTTGTCCCTAAATTGGATGGATTGCCCAAATTATATTCATATGGGAAAAGGGTCAAAAATACCCTTCAATTTTGTTTTATTGTTTGACCTAATCCTTGTCGTTAAATGAGTTTATTTTTGTCTCCACCGTTACAAAACTTATCACCCATGCCCCTACTTGGACGAAAATATCTGAATTAATCCAAAAATTAAAGAATGAAGACATTTTTGTCAAGATAATTTTCTATTTCATCAAGAATAAGTATTTTTTATTATTATTTTTTGTTATTAACTTGAAAAAGTAAGAAAAATCTTCAACTCTTCGATTGTTTCAATGGTTGTTAGTAGCTCCAGCGATGGCCTAGACGCTATCCACCACCTCCTCTTTGCTCCAGATTTGACTTAATTTTTTACGCCGTTTCAGAACGCCATTGAAGCAACATCATAACTCCGACATTTTCGACAAAATCTATTAACAAATTATGTTTGTTGTATTTCGGTCCTCCAAATCCACCATATACGGCAACGTAAATGACCATGTTGGGGAATATGACAGCGATTCAAGCTCCATATGTATTGCTTGAATATATAATCAAGATAAAATTTGTGAAATAGTACAGGCTTTATGTGAAAGTTTTTAGTTTTAGCTTCTTCCCTAATTTTTTTTTGAAAATTTTATTTTCTCTTTATGTGCTTGAAAGTGTGAAGTTGTCCTCATTTGTTCTTTCTAATTGATTTTTTTTTTGTATTAACTCTTTTCAATTTTTTCTGAAAAAAATTAAATTTACTCAATCAACTATACTTTGATATTGAATATTTTATCATCCTTGAGGAGATATTGTGCCAACAATTTCTTGTTATGTGTATTTTTCTTTTTATGGTTATTCATGGTCTTTCTATAAGAAGAAATAGACGTTTGGTTAGGTACCTCATGAGTAGTTGAGTTTCTAAAATTATATGTCATTTAAATTATATTATACAAGACAGTGACACAAGTTGTATTGATAAATTAAGGATGGATAGAAATTCTTTTCACACTTTAGTTCTCTTAACTAAAGGAGTTGGAGCTTGACTGATAGCAAATATATGTCAAGTGGTGAAAAGTTAGCAATGTTTTTACATATTTTGGCTCATCTTGAGAAGAATAGATCCATTAAGGTTGATTATGTTAGATTGGGTTGGAGTGTAAGTCAAGCTTTCAATGAATGCTTGAGAGCTATTCTCAAACTAGCTCCATTATTACTTGTTAATCCCAAATCGGTGCTTGAAGATGAGCTTGACGATCGATGGAGATGATTTAAGGTATATACACTTTCAATTGAGTATCTATTAATTTATTTAAATATAAAATAAATAAAATCTTATCAAAAAGTTTTAATAGTTTGAGATAATGTTATAATTTTTTTTAGGGATGTTTAGGTGCATTGGACGGTACCTATATTCAAATTAGAGTTCCATCTCAGGACAAACCAAGGTATAGGATAAGAAAGGAAGGAATAACAACTAATGTATTGGGAGTTTGTGATAGAAATCTCAATTTTACTTATATATTACCTGATTGGGAAGGATCAGCGGCCGATGGCCGTGTACTAAGAAATGCTATAGCAAGAACAAATGGTTTGAAAAGTTTCGAGGGTAATGCTATACATATACTCACGTTAATATTATCACAAAAAATAATATTATATAAAAAGTAATTAATTTTTTATTTATATTATAGGTAATTATTATTTGTGCGATGGAGATATACAAATGGAAACGATTTTCTTTCACCACATAAAGGATATAGATATTGGTTAAGGGATTGGCAAGGTGACAATCCACCACCCCAATGTCGAGAAGAGCTTTTCAATATGAAGCATGCTAGAGCTCGTAATGTTATTGAAAAAGGGCGTTTGGTCTTTGAAAGGACGTTGGGCAATTCTTAGAAGCCCTTCATTGTATTCAGTTTGTTGAACAAGACTCTTTTGTGAAGAGTACTTAAACTTTTTATTAGACCACTCAAGGAGAAAGCTTATAGAAGACTTGTTTACAACTTGACTTACTTTGAGATAACTAAAGACTATAAGATATTTCTATACAATTCTAGAATCTTCCACACATATCTAGAAAGTTTTGCACATCTCTAGAGTCTTCCACACATCTCTAGAGAGTTCCACACATATCTAGAGTCTTCCACACATCTCTAGAGAGTTTCACACATATCTAGAGTCTTCTACACATCTCTAGAGAATTTCACACTTCTCTAGAGTCTTCCAAGGAACTTCAAGAGCTATCCGCAATGTTCTATATAATAGCCTAATTAATTAGACTACTTAGTAAGTGGGCTTCTTGGGTAATCGAATGGGCTAGTGATTATTTTTAACACTCCCCCTCAACACTAGCCCCCATTCGTCGTACCATTTGATTTTGCTCCAGGGCTGTAATATCGCCTTTTGCCAAGCTGAGTCAGGTGATGCTTCTTCATATGTCTCTGGTTCTTTAATATTGTCTTCCACAGTGACTGTATTGGCATACTTAGGATTTGGCTTCGAAATTCTTTTTGACTGTCTAGGTTGTGGATGTGGTGTTTCGTTTTCACCAGTTTCGCTTGGTTGAGTCGCATCTCGCTCACCAATATCAACATAGCTTGGATCTTCATGCGGGTTAACATTTGACCAAATTTGTGTAGTTTGCTCCCCCATCTTCTGTTGTAAAATTTCTTCAATATGATTCGAGTCTGGTAAGGCTTTCTTCTCTAG
>DF365463.1:0-16411 GCA_000787875.1 Solanum virginianum
AATAATTAGTTATATCCTTAGCTCTTGTGTCTTTGAAATCCATAAATAGTAAGTCTTTGAAGAGAAATTGATTAGTTTGAAAGACTTTATGTTCTAATAGTTCCAAAAATATAAACGCTTATAACCTTTGATAACAAGCCCAAATTACCTTGAAAACTATTTTGAGACCTTTCATAGTAGTTTGTATGATCTAGGTTAAGTAAGTTCATCCTAAGTCAGGTTAGTTCGGGTTTCCATCAGTCGTGGGACCCAAAACACTCTTTGTGGCAAATCTTGGAAATTTTTCAAAAAAAAAGAAGAATTTGGAATAAATAATATGTTATTTTCGAACATGAATATTTTTCTACTCTTTTGAGATTTTTGATAATGATTTTCTGCATATGATTTCTCACGACTGTATTCGTGCGTATTATGATGTTTTCACCGATTTCCAGGTCGGTTGCTGTCGTACGAATATGTTATATATATATATATATTCCGATGTTGACAATATGCCTGGGCGCGACTCGTGGTCCTAGCGGTCCAGAACATATCCTTTGGGGATGTGACTCATCGTTCGAGCAGTCTAAGATATACCCTTTGTGGATGTGACTCGTGGTCCGAGCAATCGAAGACATATCCTTTATGGACGTGACTCATGGTCCGAGCAGTCCAAGACATATCCTAAGTGGGCATGGCTCGTGGTTCGAGCAGCCCAAGGCATATACTTAGTGGATGTAACTTGTGATCCAAGCAGTTCAGGACATATTCTGGGTGGACGCGACTCGATAACTCGAGCAGTCTAACTTTTTTATTATGTCATTTCTGTATTAGGATTTGTGAGTATAGGGATGCCTAGCTCACTTACCCTAGGCTTGATATATGACAAAAATTTTGGAGGTTTGAACGTTCTAGTAAGATGCTGTGGTGTGGCGCGAGTTTGGGGGTTCACCATCATTTCTGCACGTTATGCATAAATTTGGTATTTTAAAAAGAAATATTTTGATGTTTATATATGCGTTTGACTTCCATACTTCTGTTCCTCATTATTACCCAGTTTATATTTTGGAAATTAAGCATTTTAATATTAAGGTAATGTTTTAAATTACTAGATTCTATTTCAGTTACTACTCTAATTTGCATTTTGTACACTCTGCTTTACATATTTGGTACGTATTTCGTACTGACCCCCTTTGCTTCGGGGGCTGTGTTTCATGCCCGCAGGTACCGATGTACAGAGTAGCGAGCTACCAGCTTAGGATCTCTGACTACCATTTGAAGTGCTCCTTTTGGTTAGGAGCAAATACTTAGTATATATACACTTACTTCCCTATTTTGTATTTATGTACATTTGAGGGTATGACGGGGCCCTGTCCTGTCTTCTGATTCTGTTAGTATAGTTAGAGGTCTGTGCACGTCTGTGCATATGGGATATATCAGTTTGTATGTCTATGTATGTATCTTGTGTATGTTGGGCGGTTTAACCGCGATGGTGACCTTATCGGCCCGCATGTATATATGTATATATGTTGTGTACTGGGACTTTTTTGTATACAGGGTTTGGGTAGTGAATAAAAAAAAGGAAACTCTGCCAAAATTTCTGTAAATTAGTTAGCTATTATAACTGGAATCTGGTTTAGTGTTTATGTCTGGGTTTCCCAATCGAGCACTAGTCCCGGCCTATGGGTTGGGTCGTAACACAAAGTCTCTAAGAACTACTCTAAAGAAAAGTAACAATATGTTGTCTAATGTTCTTCCCATTCAAAAATAACTAAAAATCCTATTTATAAGAAAAGAAAACCAAATCCTAAACTGATTAGAAAAATTGGATTCGAGACCATGGCGAGCAAATTTACGGGCCGTGACTCAATTTACGGCTCTTGGATGTGGTTTTTTAGAATTCTCCTATGAAAAATGTCTTCCATGTATGAGACTCCTTCCATGGCTCGTAGTTTTGACCATGGGCTATAGACTCCTTCGTCTTGTTAACTTTTAGAAACCTTCACAAACTTTGGGCTTTCTTCTATGGACATATTTATGGGTTGTGGATAAACCACGACCCATTCTGTTAATCATAGCTTCAACTTAAAAAATTATGCCCATCACGAGATCAGGACCACGAACCTCCACCTATGGCTTGGATCAAACCACGGCCCGTAGGTGATCTCATACATCACCAAAAGCTGCTAAATCCTACAATCTTCACAAAAACCTCTTGAATCCTGTATTTCTGTAAAGCCAACATAAAAACACATCAAAAATACTAATATCACTTTGAGAACATAAAAATTCTATATTTAAAGTATCAAAAGTGTAGTATTTATGCGACACATCATAGCTCTGTACAGGCGACTTCCAGGTTCTGTGTGGATTGTGGTTTTGGTATTGGTATTTTGCTAGTATTGGCATGTTTAGTTATTCTAGATTGGTAGGTTTGGTTGGGTTGTCTTGCCTATAAGTAGGGTCTAGCTGGCGTCATCATGACTTGAAATTTTGGTCATGACAGTGCACCATGTGTGCGAGCATACCCTGCAAAACAGAGACCAATGAGATTTCTCAATGCTAAAAAAACATACAGTACACGAAGTGATCCAATTATGGAATACATTTCTAATGACATCCTAAAGCCTCCAAAAGATGAGTCATGAACGTCTCCATATTCATCATATAAGTGAGATTAATGAACCAGGTGATCTCATACCAACTTATCACAACCCAATATCTCTAGTCATGATGGCACATACCATATCCCACTAGCAGGTATGCCAGCTCGTAACCCCAAACCATTAGTAATGGGTTTGAGTGCAGAAAACTAACTAAAAATCCCAATTCGCATAAACTAACTAATGACAAGGATCCAATAATGAATATATGATTATGTATATGTACAACAAAAGAATCCCTCCCAAAACCTAAAAGTCACAAGTAAAGAGCTACTAAGACAATAGATATATCCCATAACTGGTGTCATGACCCAAAACGGATCGCAACTAAAGAAAGATAAATAGAGTGGAAACAAACTCAAAAGGTATAAGAAATCTCCCAAAACCTAGAGTCATGAGTACAAGAGCATCTAAATGGGTACTGAAAGTTAGATAAAACTATCTCAAAAGCAAATACAATACTGTCTCATAATATCTGATACATATGTAAGAGATAAGAAAATAAAAAGAGGACCTAAAGATCCATGGTGACTCAGTGTCTTCACTGTTGAGATCTGGATGGTATCAATAATACTTGGATGAAATAATGAACTATCTTGTCCTGAATCCTATGCATGATATACAAGGAGGAAATAAAGTAGGGGTGAGTAAACTAAAATGCGCCCAATAGGTTCAACCGATTGGGTAAGAGAAATTGAGAAAGTGTATAATAATGAAGAATACTATCACTTGCAACAAAAGGGTTAGTGCACAATATAAACAATATATATGCCAGTAGAATAAAATATCACTGACAATAAAAAATGCAATGTATGGAAGCAATTCAGGAGAAGGAAATGCAACAAACATTGGTGCTGATGTATATATCTACTGAGTTGAATATACAAGGTATAATCCATGGGGATCTCGTCAGACCATATGTCGACAGACTCTAGCATAGATGACACCTCGGCGGGCTCTGGCATCGATGTGCATATACCTACCGAGCTGAAGCTACATGATAGCACCTATAGGGATCTAGCCAGACCATATACTAGGTCTCTCAGGTGTCACTATGGTCGCTAGCATTGATGACACCTCAACGAACATTGGTGTAACGACCTAGCCCAACACTGTGAAGTGCTGTCCGCTCTTAGGCCTAGTCCATCACGGCTTTGTCCTTTGGGCTCACCCCAAAAGGCACTTCATAGTTTATAGACTAGTCCTTTACTTATATACCTAACATCTCTCTTGTGTTTTGCGGATATGGGACACCTCATCTCAAGATCTCTACGAATTTAGCGTCCTCGCTGAGGTTTATCCTGCCGTATGGGGTTCGCCTAGACTCAGTACTGAGGTTTTCCCCGCCTAATTTGGATTTACCTAAACTAAGTTGAACTTTGACCCACATCGACAAAGTTAACACAAGAGTGGCTCTGATACCAAGTTTGTCATGTCTGGGGATGGTACCCTTGGCATGGCCAGCACTCAGAGACTATTGCTAGTCCCTAAGCGAACCACTCGGCCTTATCATATTTGTTCAATCACATTCTAATAGAAAAAGACATCCATGAATAAGATTACTTAAATGAAACGTAATAATAAAATAAAAATCAATAGTCAAAGGCCAAATAGTCTATCCATCAATTAAGTAAGACTAGTGCGAAAGAAACTAGTCAATAATAACATCGAATCACATCAACAATCTAGTCTATAAAGCCTTTAGGTATCTGACTAAATGGTGTCAATGACAGACCCATGGCTACCTCAAAAATAGAATAAAATTAAATAAGTCTAAATTCAAAGCTAGAAAAGAAACACAATGTCCTCCGAAAGTAAGGGAGACTTACTGGTCAGCCGAAAGAAAGTACATCCTCAACGGGGCGCCTGTCCGCTAGTACCTATCTCTGCATCATGAAAAGATGCACGCCCAAATGGATATCAGTACGTGGAATGTATGAGTATGTAAATGGCAGAATGAAACATACAAAGGAAGAATAACATCATTTCAAATGGCTCAACTCAAGAAATAGGAAACTCAATCATCATGTCAAGAGTTTAAAGTAAGAATGTAATTTAGACAATGACTACTCATCTATCATCTACGTCCCATCCACTCAGAGTACTATCAAGGCTTATTTGGGACTTTCTCTAACCAATAACCATCACCTATTAGTCGGTGATGATACAACGAAGCGATGTCATTGCCATATCAATCTAATACCTTGTCGGGGTATAGGACATCCCATCATTAGATCTTAAATCAGTAATATCAAATCCTTATTTTGGGACCACAGGAAACTTCTGATTGTATGGTTCAATCCTTTCCTACGCCGGCTATGTAGTTATTGAGTTTGAGTTGGACTTACTCCTACTCAATTCGGTGCTCAATACTCCTCCCAAGACTCAATATGCTCATAAGACATCAACCGTATAGTTAACTCATTCATCTAGTCTCATTGGACATTTATCAACTCAACTCATCACATCAACTATCAACCCTTTAATTACATCATTTTAAGGTTCTATTGTTGACTCATCACTATTTAAAATTTTGAAATCATTGTCTAAAAATTTCCAATTTTGGACATTTAAATCATGAAATTCAAGACCAAATCAAGATAAAACTTACCCAAAATATTTCTTCAAAATCGCCCCAAGAGTTTTGAAATTTTAAAAATGGTGTTCCACGATTTTAACACTGCCCAGGTATTAAATATACTCGGCGAACGCAAGTGGGGTACCAGGTTTATTTCTGCGAAACTGGATGGAGAACCAGGTCTACCTCTACAAACGCGGACCCCTAAGTGCAAACATGGAGAGGAACCAAGTTCAGTTCCATGAATACAGAGAATTAAAAGGGGTTGCACTAGCATTACACAAATTTAACAAAAACTCAAAATAGTCATTCGCAACTCATCTGAAATCAGAATTTCACAAACCATATATGTATCCATACTAGAAACAGCGATCCAAACTCAAGGAAATTATCAAAAATCAAATTTTGAGATCTGCACGACATATTTAACAATGCAAGTCAAATAAACAAGTTTACACATCAAAATACCAAAAACTGCACTAGGCAATTCCAAAAATTATGACGAGACCATTTTTAGGGTTAGTTTCACCATCTAGAACCACTGGAATTGTCAGAATTCCAACCAACCTTTCAATCTCTAAATGTTGACCAAAGTCAAACTTTGGTTCCGAAAATGGCTAAAACCACAACTTTGGGCCCAAAAACCTTATTTTAACTTCAAATTTAGTTCTGCAACTTCCTGTAGTTCAGTTTTGCCATTGTGGAACTAATGGAATTGACAGATCCCCAATTTAACCCTCGAGAATCAGAAAGACACAAAAACTCACTTTTTCAATACCTTAAGCCTCCAAAAATGCCAAAATTCATATTTTCAACTTTTAAGACTCGGGATTCTAGTTTCAACTATTCAAATAGTTCAAAAGAGGACCAAAGCAATTTATGAAAGGGTAAAATAGTAATTTTCATAGAAAATGCCAAAAATGATCAACTAGATCATTACATTATTGACCACTAAAATGAATGTTCGTCCTTATGTAAGTCATAACATTGTTCACCACTGAAAACAATGTTTGTCCTCGAACATAAGGAAAAGAAGAGCACCTAATGCCTAATAAAGTTGGGATATCTGGCCCGCATGTCAGACTCCAACTCCCAAGTAGCCTCATCAATAGAATGGTGCCACCACTGAACCTTCACAGAAGGTATACCTTTGGATCTCAATCTCTGAACCTTCTCATGCAATATTGTTGTAGGTTCCTCTTCCAATGAAAAATTTGGACCCAAATCAACTAAATCATAAGAAATCCCATGGGACTCATCTGGAATGTACCGGCGGAGCATAGAAACATAGGAAAAAAGATGTACAAAAGATAATCTCGGTGGTAAATCCAACTCATAGACTACCTCACCAACTCTCCTCAAAATCTCAAATGGGCTAATCAATCTGGGACTAAGCTTGCCTCTCTTCCCAAATCTCATCACACCTTTCATGGGTGAGACATTTAGCTAAACACTGTCACCAACAAAAAACTCAAGAGGCCTAACCTTCCTACCAACATAACACTTCTAGCGACTCTAGGCTATCAGAAGTCTACTTTGAATCAATCAGACCTAGTCCACAGCATCCTAAAGAAAATCTACACCCAAAACCTTGGCTGAATCAAAGTTAAACTGTCCGATCGGTGATCTACACCTCTTGCCATACAAGCCCTCAAATGGTTTCATCTAGATGCTAGAATGGCAATTGTTGTTATATGCAAACTTTACTAATGGTAAGTAATGGTCCCATCGGGCCTCAAAATCAATAGTACAAGCCCTAAGCATATCCTCCAACACCTGAATGGTGCACTCTGACTGACCATCAGTCTGAGGGTGAAAAGTTAAACTCAAATCCACTTTACTACCCAAACCACATTGTAGAGCCTGCCAAAAGTAAGAAGTAAACCCTCTGTCTGATACTATGGACATTGGCACACCAAGTAATCTGACAATGTCTTCAATGTACAACCAAGCTAACTGCTCCGCACTATAGCTAGTCTTCACCATAGACGTGTGCTGACTTGGTCAAATAATCAATGACTACCCAAACTGAATCAAACTTGCCCAAGGCTATTGGAAAACCTATAATAAAATCCATGGTCACTCTCTCCCACTTCTACTTTGGAATGGGCATCTTTTGCATCGATCCATTGGGCTTTTGATGCTCATATTTCACCTGTTGGCAATTCAAACACTTGGCCACAAACTCAACTATATCTCTTTTCGTGCCAACCCACTAATAATGTTGTTTAAGATCATGATACATCCTATACACACCTGTATAAATGGAATATCTAGCACAATGGGCTTCCTCTAATATCAATTTTACCCAATTTTCAACTTTAGGCACATAAACTCTACCATTAACCCTCAAAACATCATCAAAATCAACAATAGCTACATTGGCTTCACCTCTCAATACTTTGTCATGAATCATGCATAATATAGGGTTCTCAAATTGGTGAGCACATATTTGATCAAGTAAGGAAGATCTAGCCTCAACAAAGGCCAACATACTCTGAAGATGAGAAATATCCAAATAGACCATCTGCCTAGCAAGTGACTAAACCTCTAGAGCTAAGGGCCTCTCCTCAGCCCTCAAGAATGTAAAACTCCCCATGCTAGTATCCTTCTGGCTTAAAGCATCTGCCATCACATTGGCCTTTCAGGGGAGATATAGAGTAGATATATCATAGTTTTTAAGTAACGCCGACCACCTATATTGTCTCATGTTTAGATTAGGCTGAGTAAAGATGTCTTTAAGACTGGTGATCAATAAAGATCTCACAATGCACCCTATAAAGGTAATGTCACCACAACTTCAACATAAATACAATCGTAGCTAACTCCAAGTCATGGGTAGGGAAGTTCTTCTCATATACCTTCAGTTGTCTAGAAGCATAGGCTATAACCTTCCTCTTTTATATATATACACTACCCAAACCCACACCTGAAGCATCACAATATACCATAAGTGGAACTCCCTTCTCGGGTGAAGCGAGAATAGGTGTTAAGTCAACAAATCCTTGAGCTTTTACAAGCTCGCTTCACAATCATCTGACCATTGAAACGCCATAGCTTTTTGAGTCAATCTGTCAATGGGGCTCTATAGATGAATAATCCTGAACAAAATGCCAATAATACCCCTTTAAACCAAGGAAATTTGGAAACTTGGTCACCGAAGTAGGCCTAGCCACTTATAACAGCTACTACCTTGGTTGAATCGACCATAATACCCTCTTTTGACATAATATGACCAAGAAATGCAATAGACTCAAGTCAAAACTTGCACTTTGAGAACTTTGCATACAACTTCTCTTCCTTAAATCTTTGGAGTACGATCCCCAAGTACTGAACATGATCTGCGTTGGTCATGGAATAAACCAAGATATCATCTATGAATATAATCACAAAGATGCCTAAATAATGCCTGAACACTTAGTTCATGAGCTTCATAAAAGCTGCAGCGACATTAGTCAATCCGAATGACATAACCACGAACTCATAATGCTCATAACAGGTCCAAAAAGTTATCTTTAAGATATCAGACTCCCGAACTCTTAATTGATGGTAATCGGACCTCAAGTTAAACTTGGAGAACACCGAGGCACCCTGCAACTAGTCAAAAAGATTATTTATATGAGGCAAGGGATACTTGTGCTTGATGGTCACTTTGTTAAGCTAATGATAGTTAATACACATATGCATAGTACTATCCTTCTTCTTCACGAATAATATAGGAGCACACCAGGGAGATAAGCTTGGATGAATAAAGCCTTTCTTTAACAGATCATCCGATTATTCCTTCAACTCTCTCAATTTAGTTAGGGACATTCGATAAGCAGTTATAGATATAAGCTTAGTGCTCGGCTCTACATCAATAGCAAAGTCAATATCACGATTCGGAAGGACACCAGGCAAATCAATTGGAAATATATCCATAAATTCTTTAGTAATCCTGGTAGTCTCCAATGATGGTAACTCTTGAGAAATAACCTGAACATGCGCTAAATTTGACAAACACCCCATCCCTATCGATCGAGAAATATGCATATAAGAAATAACACCCTTAGGATAGGAACTAGATGCTCCAGTGCACATTAATTGAGGCAAATCAGGGCAAGCTAAGGTCACAGTTTTTGCATGATAGTCAACAATGACATAAAAAGGCGATAAACAATCCATGCCCAATATTACATCAAAATAAACCATATCCAACAATATCATATCAACAAAAATATCTCTCCTCTAAAAATCACAAACAACCTCAATATACTCGATTCACCACTAAAGATTCACCTATTCGAGTGGAAACACAAATAGGCTCAGCAAGCAGCTCACACATAATATCAATATCCAAAGCAAAATAAGCCGACACATAAGAATAGGTAGAGTCTAGATCAAATAAATCTTAAGTTGAATAATAGCACACCGGAATCATACCTGTGATAACTGCATTAAAAACCTCTGCCTTAATTCTATCTGGAATAGCACAAAAAACTTTACAACCACTACTAACCTATAGGCCTCCACTGGCACCACCTCTCAGTATACCACGACCCACTCTGGCACCACCTTTCATAGCTTGAGGTGTGTCCTTGGGTACTAGTGCTGGAACTGGATGAGCTAGCTAAGAACCTAAACTATGAGCAGGAGGTATATAGTGAGGATAACAAGAGCTAAGTGTCCAGTCTCATCACAATGATAACAAGACTTGGTCTCCTGCCTCTGAGATAATCGAGTGGGAGGTGCATAATACGAACAATGTCTAGCCAAATACCCTACCTCACCTCCACCATAGTAATTCCTGCACTTTTTCTACTGAGATGGCTATCCCTAAAACTTACTTTCTTAGGGTGGGGGTCCACTAAACTGACCATGTTGTCGAAATCTCTTCCTGCCACCTTATCTGTAATATTTAATACTCTCACATATATAGTCATAGTCTAACACCCTTTGGTCTTACGGAGGCTCAAGAGGCATATAGATATAGATATTAGGGCCTTACACCCATATACAGTCTAATACCTTGGCTAGGTTATACTGGGAGTTGAGTTCCACTATGTTCTGTTAGTTGGGTTATGATATGTAACTAGATTCTATCCATTAGGATATGAGGATATTATAGATATACTTACTATTAGCCGAGTTACCATATGTTTAGTTTCTCTATCTTTGTACAGTTGGGTCTCTAAATCCTCAAGCATAGTTGACATTGGATCTTTGGGTTAGCCAATCTGTATCCTTGTACACTATGTAGGTTATCCAGTTGAGGGTTCTGTGAGTTTTTGGATATGCATATTCCTTGACATGGGATCATATTTCTAGCTTTAATATAGTTTCTATATTTGGGCATACTATAGTTACTGTACTCAGTCAGCCGATGATGCCTACTAAGTACCTGTTACCGGTACTCACCCTATATTTGTACATATTCCTATTGTGCAAGTCCAGGTACTAGCCACTATCATTGAGTTAGAGGATTGTGGATGATTCAAGACACTTTGGTGAGGATCAATGACTCTGGACATTCTGCAGTCTCCTTTTTTTTGACAAGAGTCTATTGTATTCAGAAGTTGGACTTGTACTCTGTAGTTATGACTTGCTATGTAGGAATTTCTCTTGGTTATTATTATTATTAT
This sequence comes from Solanum virginianum, assembly GCA_000787875.1. NCBI lineage: Eukaryota > Viridiplantae > Streptophyta > Magnoliopsida > Solanales > Solanaceae > Solanum > Solanum virginianum. The sequence goes on from DF365463.1 coordinate 10,842, forward strand.
TATTATTATTATTATATATGAGTGTGTAATTGAGTCTATTATAGCTCCGTGAAGATGACTTCCAGATTCTGGGTAAGTTGTGGCTGTGTTATTAGTACTTGTTGGTATTTCCATGTTTAGTGATTCAGGACAGGTACCTTAGATTAGTTTAGCTTCCCTATAGGCGTGATCTAATAAGTGACATCATGACTTGAAAACTCTGGTCGTGACAATTTCTTTCTAGATGTTGAGAGCCCACATAAGTATTCTCTATTTTCACCTAAGTCTTCCATTGATAAATGAATGAGTAATGAGACTAAGTGATTCTCTTGGAAACAAATAATATTTTTTTAGTATCAGCCACTCCTAGGATACCCTCTCGAGGAATGACGTAATTATTATTGCTGGACTCTCAATTTTTTCATAATTAATTTGAGTCGATTACTTATGGTTTATAACCATCTCAATATAATACATAAATTCTCCTGAGCAGAGTTAAACCAAGACTTAGTTTAACATTGTTTGAACTAATTCCTATGGAGATTGTATCTTTCTTTACTATCTTTGATAACACACGAGCTTATTATATAATGATTTTTACGTTCCTCATGCATCAAGCACATTTGTTGAAACTTATAGGTTCTCCACAATTACAAAAGTTACATAAATAAATGTAACAATTAATAACATGTAAAGCACTGAAATACCCTTCATGTGCTTCAAAAATGCCCTATATCATATTTTGAGAATATCTCAAAATTCTTGTATGATTTTGAAAATTTGACTTCATATTCTTGTTCAGGAGGCAAAATTGAGTGGGAAAAGGGTAGTCCTTGAATTTTAGATAACCCATAGTGAAAAATAATTTTTCCTACAGGAACCAATTCTAGTATGCATCTGGGCCCCAGGCGCGACACGGCCTGTATGCAAATCAACACAAATTGGCCCTGTGCATTTGGTCCACATCGCGCCTAGGACGCAGACCAGTGCATTTTTACCCTATTTTTCCAACTTAGTTCAGGGCCATTTGGGTAATAACCCAATACCCATTTAAACGTGAAACCTTCATCCTTTGACCATTTTTCAACTCACAAACCTTCATAAACCCTCTCAAAACCCTCCCAATTCTTCATCAAATCCCCTATTCAATTTCAAGAATCTCAAGAACACACTTTGAATTCAAGAACTTAATCCAAGCTTCAAGTTTTCCTCAAGTTTTCTTCAAGAAAATCTCAAGTTTAGGTATGTGGGTCTTCATCCATGGGTCCTTTCACCCATGGAACCCAACACTTCCTTTTTATGAAATTCATTAGTTTTAAGATCAAATTTTTTATGGGTATTTTCTATTATTATTCCTATGCATGAAATATGTTGGTAATTTTTTGAATACTGAACTATTATTGCATGAGATTCTATCAAGAAATGAGGTTATACTATGTCTATGATGCTAAAGCTTTGTATACTATGATATCTTGAAAGATTATGGATTTTTGAATGGTTTTCATGACACCCAAGATGAGGGTTTTGCTACTATGTTAGTGAGTTGATTTTCATGACTTTAACATGGTTTGTTTTTACTCTTCGTTGTTTATTAATCTATAAATTGCATGATTTTGTACATATGTTCATATACCCACCATGTTTGACTAAACTACAAGACAAGGATTCTTAAGTTGATGATGAATTATTGCATGATTTGCAAGTCAAGTATTTTCATAATAATTATGGGCTCCCAAGCATATATTAAACTCGTGAAAGGTTTCTATGATTTACAAGTGACAAGTTGAGCCTTATTCTATAATTTCACCCTCTTATGAGCAAATTATGTCTATTTGAAGGGTCAAGCATTATTATTTTTTTACCCTCGTGATTCAAGCTAAGCTCACTAGTAGGGGTCAAGCATATTAGAATCTCTACCCTCATGTGAAATGCAATACCTATTAGAAGGGGTCAAGTCCATGTATTGTTTTCTACCCTCTAATATTAGGTATATGCCCATGTAGGGGTCAAGTATATTAGTATGCTACTCATGCCATGTTATAATGTCTTTTACAAGTTATTCACGTTATGATCAAACCTATGATTATTTCAAGTATTCCATGGGATAAGACTTAGCACCAATTGAGGCTTAAGGTGGGGGCTCGACTCAAGGGGTCCTTAAATAAAGTCTTAGTCTCTAAACTATGTACCACCATAAGATTATATTAATTCCCTAAAAGATCTTACTAGTGGATCTATTATTATTATATATGAGTGTCCACGTGGCTAGTTTGTTTGCTTGAAGAAGCTTTTGGGGAGTCCTTAATTCCGAGGATAATATCTACCTTTCATTCATGCTATGTTAAGACTTATTTATTAAGTTTGGATACTTATCATTTGAGGGTGATCCTGGGAAGTGTCTTGGACCCTGTTCTACTTTATGTAGAGGTTTTATTGGATAACATGGTTGTCTATGCTTTTGAGCTTGACTCTTCTTATGTTATTATTATTATGTAAGACTTTTCTTAGTCTCACTTCCCTTAGACTCTATTGTTATCGTATTTGCTTTATTTGGCTTTCGCAACAAAGGATGTGTGAATGGTATGCTAAGAGGCTTATTTGGGGTCTTTTCGAGTTTCGCATTCGTCGTGTCACGTCTAGGCCCTAGGCTTGGGTCGTGAAAAACTTGGTATTAGAGCATTAGTTTGTTAATAGTCCTCAGAAATGCAACACACTGAGTCAGGTAGAGTTTTATTCATGATTGTGAAGCACGCCATAACTATGAATACGAGGCTATAAGTCATTTTAGGAAACATTTCACTTCTTCATAATCTATGTCATGCTCTAGGTGTAAATATAAATCTTCCTTCCCTAAAAAATGCTCTTTTGCTCTTTTAGATTATGCCACTACCAAGAGGAAAACCACGGAGGGCCCGCACACTCGAGGAGTTATCGGCACATCCGACTTCTCAAGCTCCCCAAGATAGAGGGGCTACACAAATTGAGTTCCGGAATGCTATCACTATATTGGCCCATTCTATGACAAATGAATTGAATCAAGGGGCCCAAGCCCCTCATGCTCCTACTCTAGCCTCAAGAGTGAGGGATTTCTCAAGGATGAACCCTCTGAAGTTTCATGGGTCCAAAACGGAGGAAGATCCCCAAGAGTTTATTGATGAGGTGTATAAGGTGCTTGCTATTATGGGGGTGAATTAAGAGGAGAATACAGAACTAGAAGCCTATCAACTCAAGGGTATGTCCCAAATTTCGTTTGCTCAATAGAAATTGGAAAAGGGAAACAATGATGCCATTCCTTAGGAGGAGTTCAAGCGCGCCTTCCTCAACGGGTTCTTCCCTATTGAGTTAAGAAAGGCAAAAAGGATGGAGTTCATGACTCTCAAGCAAGGATCCATGAGTATGAGGGAGTATGCCCTTAAATTCAACAAGCTCTTAAAGTATGCTCCTCACTTGGTTGCTAATCCTAGGGCAAGAGTAAACAAGTTTGTGTCGGGGCTGTCCGAGTTGGTGAATGAAGAGTGTCACACCTCTATGCTTGTAGGTGATATGGACTTCCCAATGAGCTTCCCGGTGTTCCTCCCGAAAGGAAAATAGACTTTGGTATAGAGCTCCTCCCCGATACATAACCTATTTCCATTCCCCCTTACCTTATGGCCTCAGTGGAGTTAAAGGAATTGAAGGATTAGTTGAGGTATTTATTGGAGAAGGGTTTCATAATACTTAGCAAGTCACCTTGGGGTGCACCAGTGTTATTTATAAGAAATAAGAATGGTTCCCTTAGAATGTGCATCTACTACCGACAACTCAATAGAGCCACTATAAAGAACAAATATCCTCTAGCAAGGATAGATGACCTATTTGATCAACTACAAGGGGCTAGTCACTTTTGTAAGATTGATCTTCAGTTCGGATACCACCAAGTGAGGGTGAGGGAGCATGATATTCCCTAGACAGCTTTTTGGACTAGGTATAGACATTTTGAATTTATGGTAATGTCTTTTGGCTTGACTAATGCACATATTTATAGTGGTCTTCATAGATAATATATTGATTTACTCCTAGAGTAAAGAGGAGCATGTGAATCATTTGAGGGTGGTGTTGCAAATTTTGAGGGATGAGACGTTATTTGCTAAATATGATAAGTGTCACTTTTGGTTGAAAGAGGTTGCATTCCTAGGGCATGTGGTGTCGGGTGATGGAACTAAGGTGGACCTAAGAAGACAAAAGTGATAAGGAATTGGCCTAGGCCCTTGACTACAATGGATATTAGGAGTTTCTTGGGTTTAGTGTGGTATTACCGAAGGTCTGTGAATGGTTTCTCTTCACTTGCTTCCTCTATGAAAAAGTTAACCCCAAAGAAGGCAAAATTTGTTTAGAATGATGAATGTGAAAAGAGTTTTCAAGCTTTGAAGGACAAACTTATCTCCACTCCTATTTTGGCTTTACTGAAAGGGCTAGAAGGGTTTGTGGTTTATTATGATGCTTTAAGGATTGGGTTGGGTTATGTTTTGATGCAAAATGTAAAGGTTATAGCATATGCCTCTAGGCAACTAAAGGTGAATGAGCTTAGCACAACTATCCCACCCATGATCTTGAATTAGCGGCCATGGTGTTTGTTTTGAAAATATGGCATCATTATTTATATGAGGTTCAGATAGATGCATTTACCGACCACAAGCGTCTCCAATATGTGTTCCCACAAAAGATCTTAACTTGAGGCAAAGAAGGTGGTTAGAACTCCTTAAAGATTATGACATGAGTGTGCAGTATCATCTCAGCAAGGCTAATATTGTGGCCGATGCTCTAAGTAGAGTCTCCATGGGTAGTCTAGCTCATGTTGATGATGGTAACAAGGAGGTGACTATAGAAGTTCAACAGTTAGCTAGGTTGGGCGTTAAGTTGAATAAAGATGAAAATATAGGTGTGGTGGTTATTGATGGTTCCATATCTTCTTTAGTTGAAGAGGTCAAGTCCAAACAAGACCTTAATCCTGCCTTGCTAGAATTGAAAGCTTAGATGAAGGTTGGTAAGGTGGAGGTTTTCTCCCAAGGGGGAGATAATATCCTTAGGTACAAAGGTAGGCTATGTGTGCCTAATGTTTGTGACTTGAGAGAGTTAATTTTGAAAGAGGAACATAACTCATCCTACTCTATTCACCCCAGTTCCACAAAAATGTATAGAGACTTGAGAGAGGTGTATCAGTAGAGTGATATGAAGAGGGATATTGCCAAGTTTGTAGCTAGTTGTCACAATTTCCAACAAGTGAAAGCTGAACATCAAAAGCCGGGTGGCCTAGTCTAAGACATAGAAATTCCTACTTGTAAGTGGGAAGAGATCAACATGGATTTTGTGATTGGTTTTCAAAAGATTAGAAAGAACTTTGATTCTATTTGGGTTATCATGGATAGAATGACTAAATTGGCTCACTTTTTATCGGTTAAAACAACTTATGGTGCTGAAGATTATGCCAAGATATATAGTCATGAGTTGGTTAGGTAGCATGGGGTGCCATTGTCCATCATTTCGGACCATGGTGCTCAATTCACTTCTCATTTTTGGAGATTCCCCAAGAGTTTATTGATGAGGTGTATAAG
>DF365462.1:0-19622 GCA_000787875.1 Solanum virginianum
GACACCCTAAACGGGTGTCAGTCACGGCCCCTAAACTGGGACGTGACAGAATGTCATATTCTTAAACTTGTACTAAGAATGAAAAAAAATATATAATCAGAATATAAAATAATAAATAATAAAATTACATGTCAAAACAATATGTTACCTGGTTCTCAACTGGTCAAAACATCCCTCTTTTAAAATGATTATAAAAAATCTTCCTCTTTGGTATATCCTAATTAAATATAGGCGGGCATTGATTATATTTAAAAACTGCAACCGCCCTATCGATTTGGTTGCAACATTCATAAAATCAAATTTGAAGAGCCAAGGAAAATCCAATTAACATTACCCTCTCTTGTTCCCCAACCATTTGTTTAATTATGCAATCTCTAAAATAAAAAAATGACAAATAGCCCCATGAGCAGTTAACATACTTTGTCGATTTCACCAAAAAATAATGATCTTCAAAAATAAATGTATTCTGACAAGGAGATGAAAATATAAAGGTACTAATGCAATAGAGAATACACATGTTGAATACATTATCTGGCTCAACTACTTCTTTATCTTTAAACACCCTAATGAAATCTTTCTTTGGCACGCCTCTATTCTTAATGTTTGCAAAATACTTCCATATCAGTTTTGATGGGCCAATCCGTTCATGGACAAAATCGTCCAATTTTTCACATTTGAAACTGGTTATAGTCTTAAATTCAGCAATATCAAATTCTAATATAGAACCATTCAAATAAAATTTGAAACTCTCTTTCCTATCTCTAGGCATCTTATTCTGCACCAAGTGTCGTATGAGTTGGGCTTGAACTTACATAACAGGTAATTCAAGAAGATACTCAAATGGTGGTTGTTTGAACCTGTCAAGCATGTCAAATTTTTCCAATCTCTTTTTAGTAACATCAAAAGCATCAAAGTTTATGTAATTAAGCCATTTAGGTTGTTTACTTTTCTCCTAACCAAAAACAAATACATAATCAATAAAAAGATCAAACTTCAACAGCTACAAAAACATAATTACATTGTTGAATTTTTTTTAACATTTTATCAACATGAGTACATAAGTTATACCAAATAACACAATCAAAAAATTGACAAATAAATACCAAATAGTTCAATGTAAAACAAGTTAATAGCATGAACTAACCAAAATAATGAACCTACAACTACATAAAGGACAGAAGACAAAAGTTCAATAATGTAACTACCCCTTTAACACCAACAAATACAAAGGAGTTAAATAAAAATATAAGAATGTATCTACCCTTTAACACCAATCAAAATATATTCAAACCCATGAAAAAGGTATAACCAGACAAATGACCAAAGTTAAAACAAACTTAGGGACATATGTTATACCCAAAAAAGGGGAGAAAAGGATCTCAAATAAATATCAAAGAGTTAACTAATCTCATTACATAATTTATTAACATTGTTATTTATTTTTTAAACATTAAATCAACTAATTAATCAATACCATGACATAAGTTAGTAACATGTGTTACAACCAAAAAAATACAAACAAATATGTTTGAAACAAATACTAAAAAATTAACCAATAACATGACAAGCTTAATATCATATGTTATACCCAAAATACAGAAACAAAAAGATCTCAAACAAATACATAATTATTAAAAGGACAAAACTTCAACACCTACAAACATAATTACATTTTGGGTATTTTTTAAACATTTAACTTACAAGAATACATATATTATACCAAATAAGAGAAACAAAAAATTGACAGAAACAAATATCAAAATAGTAAAATGTAGAACAAGTTAATAGGATGAACTAACCAAAAAAATAAAACTACAACCACACAAAGATCAGAAACAAAATGCCAAAGAGTTTACCAACAAGTTTACCAATACATAAGTCTAAAAAATACATTGTTGTATATTTTGTTGACATTAAAAATAACAAGTTTACCAATACTATTACAAAGTTATTAAAATAAATTATAGATAATAAAATCGAAACAAATAGTTCTTAGAACAAATAACTAGAGTTGAATATAGAACAAATTACTAGCATAAGATAAACCAAAAAAAAAAAAAAACTACAAAGATCAACAAGAAAAACCCAACAAATATAACTACCCTTTAACACCAAGTAAATACAACTTTTTATGTTGAAAAATGACATTGAAAAAATAGGAGAAACGATTAAACAACTAACCTATTTACATTGTTTTTTAATTTTATGAACCTTTAGCCAAAAGATTTATAAATTTCATAACAAAAATTTTAACATGTCGTTAAAACAACAAACAAAATAAATAATTCTGAAACAAAAAATAAAGACATAAATGAACAACAACTTAGTATCATAAAAGAACCCAGAATTTTGAACACAGTTAATCAAGATGCAAAAAATTAATACAATTTTGATAAAATATTAAAAAAAACAAAATAAAAAAGGTTTATTACATACTTTTGTGCTTGTCTTCACATTTTCTCCTTTCTTTTCCGAGGTTTTACACGTTAGCAATTTTCTGGTTTAGAAGAAGCAACAATCCGAGGCTAAAAAAAATTTAGAAATTTATACAAAAATTTTCAAGTGATAAAACTTAATAGTTATATGTAAAAATAGCAATTCTATACAAAAAAAGTACCTTAGACTTAATATTTTTGGATTTTAATTATGGATTTAAACGACATTTCTTTAAAATGGACATTTCATTCTGAAAATCACTATCATAAGATAAATCAACCTTTCCTTTTTCTTTTTTCTTCGAAGGGTCAGCGACCCAATTCTTTTTGTTGGAAGAATCAAGAACAACAACCTTCGTGCTTCCTCTGTCATCAGACTTTTTGCGAGCAAAAGAAGGAGTTAATAGATTAAAGTTAGACCTTAAATATCGCAAAGATGTGCTGTGTAAACAAATGGAATCAACATTTAAATGGAAATTTCTTCGAACAGGAGTTTTTTCTCTCATATCAAAAAACACTAATGGAATCGACAAGAATAAGAACAAAAACAAAAACTAAGACAACTTAATCAACCACAGAAAAGAGAAACACACATGCACACACAAAAAAAAGGCGGCTTAGGAATTTCAAAAAATGTTAAACTCAAATTTTTGAACAAAAATTAAACTGTAGTCGGTTTAGGGAAGACAAATTCTATATAATCTTGTCCATCAGATATTATAATTATATTTTTTTTGCAAATAAAAAAAAGTGTATTTTTATACACATCAAACGGTCTACGTCAAATATAAAAATCTAAAAATTAATATACAAAAAAAAATATTAACAATAAAATATGATAAAAATATAAATATAATAACTATAATGTAAATATTTTTTCATGTTGACATAAACTGTAATATTGTCTCTTAAATTTTATATATTACAATTTTTCCTATTAATAACGATGATTATTTTTATAAATAACTTGAAGAAAGAGAGGGTCAATCCTATAATGTGTGAGAAAGACGGTATGTGTTTTTCACTTTTGTTAATTTAATTTAAAACGGATCCGGAGGTGGTGGAACTCTGAACCCACCTTCCCGTCGTCTTCCTCCATTTTCAGATCTCTGGGTTTTCCGACCAAGATCTCAACAATTCCGACACAGGATTGCATTCATGCTTTCAAATTGACTCCGGTGATTTAAGATCCGAAACACAAAGAAGAAAAAAGAGAAAAATGGCTGGTGGTGCTGCGGGAGGTTTCATCACTCGAGCATTGGAATCAATGCTCAAAGAGTGTTCCAATAAGAAATATTCTGCTCTCCAGACAGCTATCCAATCTTATATTGGTTAGTATCTTCCTTTATTTTTACTTGATTTCGTTTCAGATCTTAGTTTTTTTATTCATGTTTGAATTTGGAAGTAGCTTCAGAACTTTGAGTGATTAAATGGAAAATGGAGAGGAACTATGGGTAGTCGGCAATCAGAGGTGAAGTTTGTATATTTCCAACATGGGCGCACATATAGTTTTACCTCTAACTTTGCCCCTGCCTGCAGTGGACAATAGAAGAATATCCAATTGAAATGGAATGATAACTGTACACCGGTAAATTGAGTTGGACTCACTACTACTAAATGTAAAACCCCTTGATAGGAAATGATAATTGGCTGAACATCTTTAGTTATTTTGTATTATAGCCTAAACCTCTTGATAGGAAATGATAAATTGGCTGAACGTCTTTAGTTACTTTATATTATAGCCTAAACCTGACCTTTTCTCCTATCGATTGTTTCCAACTTCCTATTCTATAGTATTTATTTTCTGTATATTTTAAATCCAAACTATGAAAAGAGCATATAAGTAGATTGGCAAGTTTAAATTGCATGTGGATTACGTGGAGTACCGCTAAGGATGCTAAACACCACTTTGTGATTGAGGGGTATGCGGATTTGGGCTTCTAAGTAGAAGCAGGCCATTCAACTTGCCAGCAGCTTATGTGTCTATACTCAGTTGATCCATCGTTATTTTACTTTCACATTCATTTTGGTGACTGATGTTATCCTTATGTGGCTTTACTGTAGTAAACATTCTATTGATGTTTTAAATAAGTGGATTAATATTGTCATTATTGTATTCTTGATATTGAGATTGGTTAATATTTTTTTAATTGCAATTTGACATTTCATGGTTGAGGTTGGAAAGAGTATCTGGATTTTGAAATTGTGTTTGAGCATGAATTTTCCTTGAAAGAAATGACTTTTGTGAGTGCATTAGTAAAAGCCTTCAAATTCTCTATTTCTAGTTGGCTTTTGAGGCAGTTTCAGGATTGCACATTAACTATTTAAAGAGTCATGTATATGAAGTTTAAACGGTTGCTATATTGGCTTACCTCCTACAATTTAACTGGGCCTTCGTCTTTGAGCCAAATCTAAATCTCTATCTACCTAGGAGAATAGTAGAAATGTGAGAAGCAGTTGTCTCTTTGGAAATGACTATACACCTGATTGAGAGGTAATGTGATTCTTATTAACAATTTGTTGGATTCATAACCCTCATATACCATGACTTATTTCCCATGCTGTAAGGTGACTGTGAGAGGTCTTTAAATTTGGTTTACTATCAAAAGATGCAAAAGAGTAGGAGGCCTAGGGTTTATAGACATGAAAACACATACACAATCTTATGTGCAAGTGAATTGGGGGTCCAATAATGATAAGAACTCTAATTAGAGAAATGTAGGTAGCATAAAATATATTCTCTCAATCCTTTGATCACCAAACCTACCCCTCCTTCCCTCAAACTTGCTATCTGGAAGCACATTAGAGAAACGTGCGATTTTCATTCTTTTATGAAAGTGGGAGATGACAAAAAGACTTGATTTTGGCACGATGTAGCATGGTAATTTTCTGCTGAAAATATGCCCTTTGGACTTATAAAACTTAGCTACTTCCAAGGCTGCTGTGATTTCTCACTATCAATGTGAACATGGTTGGCTTATCACTTTTAGAAGGAATCTAAGTGATTGGTTATTGTTGGATAGCTTAGCAGCTCCCAACCTCTTTTAGCTCGGATTGTTTCATTTGGAAGGGTAATTTAAAAGGCTTCTTTTTCGTAAAATCATGCTTTTCTTTACGTACTCTACCACCCTGGTCACTTCATACACTTCAAAGACTATTTTGAAAGGTCGTCCCTCTAAAAATCAAATGCTTTTCTTGGTTGGTGTTCGAAGAAGCCTGTTTGCAACAATTGTGTTCTTGGAAGAGCAGAAGAGCAATATGGGGACAACAATTATCTAGTCGTCGCTCAATTTACTTTGTTGTCATGGTTTAATCATGATCAAATAAATGTGATTGTTAGAAGCGATTGAGAGTAAAAATTATAGAAGAGATTCAGCACCCCCGATATGCTTAGAAGTTTTTGAGTTAAAAACTTAAGGTCCGAGAGTGGAGGATTGAAAATCAAAAGCAACACGATTATTGTTTGAGCATTAGAAGCCATTGATGAAAATGTCTAGTTAAGCTCATTTTATTGAAAGAGCTCATCATCATCTACTCAGGTTAGACATCATACCCTCACTTAAATATGAAATCTCATGTGCTTGGAAGGAAAAATTCCAAATCTAATTTAATATGTTTTAGATTGAATAAAGTATCAATTTGAAGGATGATATTCCAAAGAATTGAAGTAACATAGAAAGCATGCAGAGAATTATCAGAGATTTGCCTTCTCTGTCTTTAGGTTTCTTCTAAGTAGTTTCTCTTAAGAAATGACAAGTGGAATACATGCCCTTCATTGGTGGGCTCACAGAAGCTATCACTGACCAAACACTTAGGAGGCTCTTTCTCAATGCAGCACAATATTCTAATCAAAGATAATCATTGACTAGGATACTTATCCTCAGTTTGGATGGTGGTTTGCCATGGTTTCATAATGTATGGTACTGTATGGTATGGCATACTATTATACAGTACAATACTATACAATGTTTGGATAAACTGTATGGGTTGCTACTGTTTAATGATAATTTGTTGTTTGATTTGACTGTATGGTACTGTACCGTAACAAATGAATTTACAAAAATGTCCTTAATTATTATAAATATTAAATTTATTAATATTTTTTAAGAAGAAATACATAGAATCAAGTATAGGAAAACATACAAGCTAATATATCTCCAATCCATACAACACAAGAAAATAAAAAAGTAAGAACTTTTAAAAAAATGAACCTAAAAAAATAACTGAAACGTTAAAGAAAAGATGGGAGGCGGAAGAGACGTTTATGTAGAGGGAAATAAAAAGTAGTACATATATTAGGGTAAAGTGTAATAAAGAATAAAGGATAAATTAGAATGATTTAAATTTAAGAAAGGGTATTATTGGAAAAAAAAAGAGACCCATGGGATACCACCAAATTAGTGGTTTCAAAAAAATGAGGGTATCATGGTTACAGAACCATGAAACCAATCCATATCATATCATATAATTAATGAAACAATCAAAACAAATGTGGTAAGGTTTGCGTACATTCTACCCTCCCCAGACCCCGCTTGTGGGATTCCACTGGGTATGATGTTGCTGTTGTTGTTCAAAACAAATGTGGTAAGGTTTGCGTACATTCTACCCTCCCCAGACCCCGCTTGTGGGATTCCACTGGGTATGTTGTTGTTGTTGTTGAATCAAAACAAACATGGTTCTCTTGCTAACCATACCATACCATAAAAAACCACCATCCAAACAAGCTGTTAGGAGGGATAATCATTGACTAGGATACTTAGGAGGCTCTTTCCCAATGACCAATATTGGTCACACTACATATTTACACTTGTGACTAATGCTAACCCTGTTCGGACATAGCTACCTATTTTAACAGCTCCTTTGTATGGATTATGATGAGGCTATTTAGAGTACTAGGGAAACTATTCTGGTTTTTTTCCCCATTAAATTTTGATTTATATCTTGCTTTTGTTTTTCTACGAAGAGGAAGGAATGCAAAATTTTAAGATGTGCTGCTTATTTATAATGGTATATATGGCTAGAAAGCACTCTAAAACCTCAAGAGTATATATGCGAGTAGATTTGACTTGTAGAAAGTAGTCTTCCTTGTTATATTTCCTTTGTGGTTCGACGGTACGGCTGTGTTTGGGGGCATAGCCTGATAGATGTGCAATCAAGGTGGAGGAAATTGTAGAACGGAATGTTATTGTGGCGAATCTTATTGTTACTTTAGGGAGTGCTGCATTGTTTGATGCGCGATGAAACTAGAGGGAATTTTGGAACACAATGTTGTTGGTAGTCTTTTCACTGGGTATGTTGTTGTTGTTGTTGTAATGTTGTTGGTAGTCTTACTAATCAATTCTTTTGTTGCTAATCTCACTATTGGCTGTTTTACCAGTGGATGACATCTTCTCCATACCACATATTTGTTCTTATGTTCTTTTAACATATATTTCGTTTTCCAGCTTAAAATGTCATCATCATTATCATCAAGTATTCCTAAGTTCTTCTTGCCCTAGTTCATAGAGCTCCAAAACAAGATTGACCTAATTAGACTATTGGATGTTTTATGGAGGGCCTTCATCAGCCTTCTCAAAGCTCTTGCTTGCATAAGTTGTACTGTTGTAGATCAGCTTGGACCTCTATAGGAATTGAACCTGGCCGAAGATGTTGGAGCACGACAAGAAAAGAAGGATAGGTTTTTTTTGGGGCTTCTTACTTAAATAAACAACTAATTTACGCCTTGCATAGCCCTATAATTATTTACAGTTGGACTAGCCAACAAATGTTTACATTGAATTTTAGGAAGCCAAATCTCTTTCAAAGTTTCTTCTACCTTCTTCGATCGAGCCATGGCAGAACCCTCTTCATTTCATTATCCATATTTTAAAAATATATAACATGATATTATACATGCACCCTCAATATCATACATTATATAGACATTGTATTTGTAGTATATGAATGATGTATATGTTCTGTATAACATGAATAACCAGTGTATAGTGTAAACAATGTGTCAAATTGTGATACAGAAAATTAAAGGTTAAATAAGTCGTCTTCTTGCTGAATTTTTCAGCTGCTTGAATCGATTCAAACCAGTTTCAGTCGCCACCAATCTATATTTCCCAAGCTAGATTTCCAGATCAGGATACCTGGTGAATGAGTACGTGAAATTGGCAAGGTTTTCTGTTCTACAAGACTATTCCGTATTTTGGAGTGATTTTATTGTTATAGACTGAAATTAGAAAGGAGAAAAGAAGTTAATGACTAAAAATATGGACTAACAATCATTTGTGGAAAAAAAAACAGAGATGAAGGCCCCAATATTAAATATGTTTTCCAATATTAAAGAGAAAACACCTTAGCAAATACAAGATTCGAACGCCATAACTAGTTCTGGGAAGCAATAAGAACATAAACTTGGTTTTCTGGTCACTGATTCACGAATGTAGATAGATTAGATAGATAGACTCGAAGGAGAGAGATTGGGGGGGGGGAGTTGCTGAAATCCAACATATAGATAGAGATGAAGGAGAGAGAGAGAGAGAGAGGGGCTTAGGAGAGATTGGGGTTGAACAAAATAATATCAAGATATACATAAATTGACCTAAAGTGAAAAATATAATAACAATTGGGCCAAGCTTTGTTAAGTAGATGTCTAGCGGCATCTGACTGTAATTTTTTCTTTCGTACTTCTGTTGGCTTGATATGACATGGATTTGAAGTGTCTTGAGAAAATTAAGGATCACGTGAATATTAAGAGTTATATGAGAACTGTAAAATAGGTTTGCGACACTCTTCTAGAAAGGAACATTGGTAACGTCAGCTGTCAAAAATATAAACCTTGGGCATTTCCTGGACAGCCTTCAGCAGTCTCCTTAAAGCTCTTGCATAAGTAGGAATTGTTGTGCTGTTGTTGACAAACCTGGAGGAACTTTACCCGGCCAAAGATGTAGATCTACAACAAGGAAAGGATATGCTTTAAACATGATATATGTAGAGTTGGATTTGAAGTGTCTTTGGAAACTTTAGGATCACATGAATTTTAAGTGTCCTATGAGAAATGTGAGATTTGTTTGCGATACTAATAGCATTCACAAAGAACATAGTTTATATTAGATTTGTCGGCTGAAGCTACCGAAGTTCCTTTCTAATTAGTCTTCTGTTTAGAGGAAGTGATGGTTTAGTTATGTATCTGGATGCTGGGAGTGTGTCTTACAAATGATATATAATTTCGAGCAGGCAGTATAATTGACTCGAGTCAGGTTAAATGTCTCAAAAGCTAGGTGATGGGGGATAAATTATTCAAACTGGATGGCCTTGAATCACCCTAGGGTCTTATAAGATCATAAATAGACCTATTATTAAAATTCATTATTGCTTTTGTTTCATTTGTCTTCTGTATTCCTATGGGTTTCTGGATCTGATTCTGTCGCATGTCTTAATGTTAAATTTGTTATTAAACTTTCCTCTGTAAATTTCCCCGAACAGTTTCTGGATTTTGTTAGCTCCCTGCACATAGATCAGTTTATTTGGAGCTAGCAGTTTCACTGTGTTAGCATAGTATCACATTCTTTTTCTTCAGCCGTTGTTCCTTATGGACTTTCTTAGCTCCTTTTTCTTGCATAGACAAATGTATTGTAGCTAACGTTAACAACACTTCTTTCGTAACCATTGCATCTTCTTGATGCTAGTAATAAAACAACTTCACAAAAAAAAGTTATTGAACTGCTTCTTGGTTGGGAACATCTTTTCTGCTTCTGCCCCTTGTTAAGATGAAGTGATTCTTCTGATTTACCGTGGATTCCAATTTTTTCTGCTTTCCAGACAATTCAAAAGCATCTAGTCAGCAAAGCTTATCCACTGAGAGTGATGCTGCAACATCTTCAGCTGTAGATCAGAGGTAGGCACTATCACATTGTTTGCTTTTATATACTTTGTCTTCAACCCGTCAACTTTATTATTTCGTCAGTCTCCTTCAATTATGAGCTCAGCTCATATATCATTTTTTTCTCTTCAAATTTCATGCCATTGAAAATTATATCTTCTATCAGATTTTATAGGCTAAACTCTGAGCAACGGGTACTCTACTGTCCAGAGTGCTATATGGTTTTTTTTGGTAGAAATGTGATTACAGACAAGTATTTCGATTTTGGATACTGTTTCTTGTCCACTATTACTTGACTGGGCTGAGCCTCTAGTTCTATTACTGTTTTCTTGACTTTTCCTACTCTATATGTCTTATAATCAGTGGCTCATGGAATTACCTTTAATGCAGTTCTACTGACACTGGAGCCTCAGAAAATGAAGCAGCACCAGTTGCCTCAGCTACTGCTTTGCCTAGTGGCGAGGGTGCAGAACAGATAAGTGGGCCAGCAAGCCAAAGTGGAACTATAGTGACAGCTTTAGCTCAGGCAGGCAATACTTTAAGCCAAGCACAGGCAGAACTCGTGCTAAATCCACTCCGGCTGGCTTTTGAGACAAAAAATGGAAAAATCATGGAGCTTGCTTTGGATTGTCTTCATGTAGGTTCTTGCTGCTGTATTTGGTGTTGTTTTGGGCCTCGGCACTTGGAAGTTTATTTTGCTCTTTATTATTTATCTTAGGAATCTTTAGTGGGTGTTTGGTTGGCTTTTGACTTTTAAGCACTTTTTAATTTTTGGAAGTGTTTGGGTAACACAAAAAAGTGCTTTTAAGCTCTTTCCTAAAGTTGAAAAAGTTTTTTAAAAAAAGCCAAAAGCCAAAAGCCAAAAGCCAAAAGCCAAAAGCCAAAAGCCAAAAGCCAAAAGCCAGAAGTTGTTGGCTTTTGGCTTTTAACTTATAAGCCACTTAAGGAAAAGACAATCTAAACACCCCCTTAGTTTCTTCCTTGTTATGAAATTCTTTCTATCATCCAGGTTACAAACTTGGGTAGGTGCATTGGAGCTTAAAAATGGGGAGGAGACTGATTACTATTGAATTACAGCTATTTATTTTCATTTATACATGCATCATGGACCTCATTAACTCTATTTATTTGTTGCTATCCTCAAAATTGAGCCACTTGTACCAGTCTTTCCAGTACCTATTTTACATAATGTGCGTGAATGAGCATGAATAACTTAAGTGAATATGCCAACTGTTTCATACTGATAAAACATGTATCTTTGTATATTTCATAGATTGAATATCTTAGAACATTAATTCGGTGCTCAGAGATTCTCAAAAAGTGTATCAAAAATCAGTGATAACTTTCTCTGGCTATCTGCAGAAACTCATTGCGTACGACCATCTAGAGGGAGATCTTGGCTTAGATGGTGGGAAAAATGTGACGCTGTTCACAGACATCCTGAACAGGGTCTGCAGCTGTGTGGATAATTTGTCACCCGATAGGTAGAAACCTATCTTATTGTGATTTTGTCGTATGTATATTCCTTTTTAAGTTATCAGAAAACTGTTTTCTCCTTTTAGCTATGTCCTCTTTTATTTGATATATATTTTAACTCTATATTTCTGAAGTGATAAAGTTTTTGAGGATTTCTATGCAGTACAACTCTGCAGGTTCTGAAGGTACTTCTTACCGCTGTAGCATCCTCCAAGTTTAGAGGTATGCAACTTTTGAAAGAGAGATTCCTTTCTTCACCTTTTTTTGTTACTCTTAGTCCTGTCTTTGACTTATTTTACCCTCCTTCCATCTTGAGTTCGTTCCAGATTCTTCGACTGGTTAAGTTTCATGCATGTAGAAGTCCAACTTAATGTAAACTAGGACTTGCTTTGTCCAAATTATCTTTGAAGATTTTATTGTCTCAAATTTTTTTGTGACACCACTTACTACTAGTAGTTTTACACTTCAATTTTCATGACTTTTGATAATTTGGATTTATTTAGTATAAAATCTGGCTTTGATGTGTTACCGGGTCGTGCATCAGGGCCTCGTGGAATAATAGTCGGGTCCGCAAAGCGAGCACTGGACACCACGGTCATCAAAAAAAAAAAAAATCTGGCTTTGATGTGGTGTTCTTATTCAATTTTTGTTTTAAAGTTTTCTTTCAATATTACTTATAAAATATATGTAGGTCAAATTAATATCGTAAACTCCATGTCATTAAAATTCATCATATGAAATAAGATGGAAGAGTATTATTTTACACTCTTTTGTATGCTAATGACATCATTTTTGTCAATGGTAAATTTATAAAGGGCTATAGTCATAGTGATCTTCCTATTCAACTACTTAGACCATTTTCAAGAACCTTATATCTTTTTCGGGTATGTTGTTGTTATATCTTTTTCGGGGGCATCCAAAGATTTGATCTTTTTGTATGTTTTATCTTGTGCTGCTCTTTCCCATTTTTTCAAAGATAGAAAACCTTTATTGATTAACTCATAACTGACCTAGGTAAATCCATGAATTCCTTTGGATCATTCCTTCTCTCTAAGCATATGAATCATGGATTGTCCTAATATGACAATCAACCAATCCTTTGTACTGAAAGAACTGGTGAAGGACGTCCTGGATGGAAAACTATAATCAATCGATCCCTTTCCTTTCTGTTTCATATAAATAAATTTAAAATACCATAGTAAATCTTTCATCAATTCATAGGTAAAAGACAGTTTGATCAAATATTTTTAATGTTGGATTCTTTTATATGTTAGGAAAAGAGATAATCTACTATTATTCCATTTAGAAAATCTAAAGTTGTGTGTCTCAAAACTTAAATAAATCTAGAACTCAATAAAAAGTAAAATAAATAAATAGGGTATTGAAAATCAAAGTCCCTTTCTTGAAATATTTTTGTGGGTAATCTGTTTTTTCTTTAATTTTGATTTTTTCACTACATGTTCATGAAAAAAGTAATTTGTGGTCCTCTTTAGTTTTCAATAACAATAACCACCATGGCTTAATTTAAAAATGTTTGCATCTGCTATATGAATCCTTGCAAATATAAGAAAAAATGGCTAGAAAGAGAGTCTCCGAGAGAGAGTCTCCTACTTCTCTCTAGAAGCGAATAAACTCAAAGAAACATCTTACAAACATGCTTTTGCTTGGCCAAGCCTCGAAATGGAAGGAAGCTGCCACAAAATCAAAGGCTTGAAAGAACCCAAATTCAATCTTTCAAATGAACATACCCAGAAAAGAAGAGATTTTATAAAGACTTGTCTTGTGAGAAAGTTTGCTAGTTGGGTGGGATCATCAGACATGGTTGCTCTTTTTTTTTTTTTTTTTTGATAAGGTAAAAGTTTATTGAATAAGTACCAAGAAGGTACCAAAATCAAAAGTTACATAAGATCGCTGAGAATATCTATAAGATCAATTACAACATTTCCCTAGCAACTCCAAACACTCCATATATTGATCCATATTGTCAAGGAAACTATTTTACACCAACAAATCAAATTATGTAAACACTTGTTTTTAACTCTAGAAATATGGTCTTTCTGCCCATCAAAACAAGCTTTATGACTTTCTAGCCAGATAGTCCAGAATATGCACAAAGGTACAGTTCTCCAGATTTGCTTCAAAGCTTTATATGTTCTCTGGTGCTGCCAACTCTCCAATAATTTCTCAACCTCTGAGACATGGTCCAAGAGATCCCACAAATACTGAAGAAAAACTCCCAACATTTTCTAGCTATTCTGCAGTGCAAAAGAAGGTGATTCACACTCTCCAACTCTTCTTCTCATAAGTTACATCTATTACTTAGTACAAAACCTTTTTTCTGAAGATTATCCTCAGGCAAGCTCCCAATGCTGCAATCCAACCAAAACAAGCTACCGTTATAGGTGCTCTAGTTCTTTTAATCCCTTTCCATGGCCCAGTAGTATCCCAAAATCTTGTTTGCTTCATTAGAAGGCTATAACACTTCTTTACTGAAAAGGTACTGTCATTACTAGTTATCCATAATAAATGAATCCCCCTTACTTTTGATCAATGTGATATTATCCAGTTGAAGGAGCGATTGCCAAAAGGCATCAATCTCCCAATCATTAAAATTCCTTCTAAAGTTCATCTCCCATCCTGTGTTGGAATAAAAATCAGTCACAACTCCATCTTTGTTATTGCAACAACTGAAAAAAAAGGAAATTTTTGTTTCAAGCACTCACCATCCGTCCATAAGTTGGTCCAAACTCTAATTTTTGCTCCATTCTCCACCTCCAATTTGGTGAATTGTTGAAACCTGGCCCATAATTTACAAATCCCTTTCCATACTCCCCCTCTAGTGTATGAAATATTTGAAGGGGGATTCCAGCCTTGTCTGTGACCATTGATTGCTTCAATTATTTTGATCCAGACCACCCCTTCGTTTCTGCTAAATCACCCAAGCCACTTAAACAACATGCTTTCATTGTGTAGTCTCAAATTTCTAATTCCTTATCCACACCCCTTTCCTTTCCACTAGTGACCACTTGCCATGTAACTAAGTGAAACTTTTTATTATTACTATTTCCTTCCCGTAAGAACTTATTCCTCATAGAGTTTATCTTTCTTCCAATTACGTCAGGTACAGCAAATAATGACATTAGATAGGAAGGCATGCTATCTATAATGCTGTTAATCAATGTCAATCTTCCCCCAAATGACAAATATTGCTTCTTCCAGGGAGCCAATTTGTTTGCACATCTATCCAGAACTCCTTGCCAGATATTCTGGTCATTCGTTCTCACTCCCAGTGGAAATCCAAGGTAAACAATAGGGACTTTTTTCACCTGACAACACAAAATTTGCTAAGTCTCCTATACAGTCATCAGCAAATATACTATATATACTGCGCTTTCCAGGATTTACTTTCAATCCAAACACTGCTTAAAAAATAAGTAGAATTCATCTGAGAATCACACTGTTACAATTGTTTCTCCCAATCCCTTTTTTTAACATGTTACTCAACATTTCCATAGCTAAAACAAATAGATAAGGCGAGAAGGGGTCTCCTTGTCTCAACCCTCTTTGAGACGTGAAATAGCCACGAGGACTTCCATTTATTAAGATGAAAATCTAACTGTAGAAATACATAATCTAATCCATCAAGCCGTTTGTTCCCAAAATTCCTCAGCTTCATGACATTGATCAAGCAAGCCCAATTTACATGATCATAAGCCTTTTCGAGATCAAGCTTGCAGGCTACACCTGTTCAAACATGGTTGCTGCTTGGTTTATAGAGGCTTGGAGGATAGAGAAGGGGGCTAAACATATTGAAGTTGAGAGACTCCCATCTTCTTGTTCCTGTTCACATCAAAACTAGAAGCTGCAAGGGTGTTTGAGGAGGGACATAGGTGGATGAATGGAGAGTTTCTAAGGCCGTATAGATGGCATGACAACTCTGGTTGTGTAAAGGGAGGGCTAGAGAAGGGTGTCTTGTGGTTAATGTTATTGGAGTTTCGATTCATCTATGGTGTGTGAACTTGTTTAAAAAGGCAGAGGATCTTTGTGTCAAGGTCGTTGATGTGAGGTGTTGTATGAGGGATATGTCGAGCTGAGGTGTATGTTAAAAATGGGGGGAAAATTCCAGTTTCAATGATTTTAGACGATGGATATAGGAGGTTTAGGGTATGGTTATACCCATAATTCTACCTTAAAGTGTTGGAATAGTTTGCACAGGGGAGGGGAAAGGAAGAAGGGAGAGGGAGAAGGAATAGGGAAGGAGGAGAGGGGAAGATAAGAGGTAAGGAGATGAGAGGGAGAGAGTTTGGCATAATAAAATACTCCCTCCTTCCCATTTTATGTGGCACCCTTTGACTTGGCACGGTGTTTAAGAAAAAAGAAAGACTTTTAAAACTTGTGATCTAAAACAATCCTTAGATATTTGTGTGGCTAATAATCATTTCATTAAGGATAAAAAGGAGAATTTTAAAGTTAATTGTTTCTAATTTTAGTAAGGTGACATTCTTTTTGGGATGAATTGAAAAGCAAAGGGTGCTACATAAATGAGATAAGAGGGAGTAGGTCCTTTGCCATTTATGGAATGATCGACCTAAGAAAGATGAAGGAGATTTCAGATTGAGGACTTACAAAAACAAAAATAAGAGGTAAAAGGATTAATTTTCCGTTGGTTAAGTGAGAAAGGGTAGAAAAAGAATCTGGACCGGTTCAATAGCAGAGAAACGACTAAATGGATTGGTTCAGACAGAAGAAATCCAGGAGCAAAAAGAATCTGGACCGGTTCAATAGCAGAGAAACGACTAAATGGATTGGTTCAGACAGAAGAAATCCTAACAAAGCATTCAACGATCGTAATCGCAACCAGCCAACAAAAGGGAAGAATTCGATGGTCTGATTTCACATGAAGGGGGTTTGGAATACCTCTACTGTGGTAACACTTCTAAGAATGTGCCTTATTTGGAAGATGGAAGGTCCGACAATACTTTTCTCCTTCCTTGTGTGATCTCGGTGAGGTCAATGGCTAGAAAAGTTGTTTCAGTGACCTTGAAAATGGTAATAAAAGGGTGGGTTCTAGTTGGAATAGTTTTGTGAGGACTGGTGGGGGACTCGTTTTTAACTGAAAAAGGCATATGAAAGGGTGCTATCCTTTCAAACAAGAGAGCCAGTTTTCTGTTGGCTGGATTTTGACCTTTGGCGATCTTGAAATTAGAGTAATCTAGCTTGGAACTTGCTTGGAATTGTCTCATTGAGGATGGGAATGGAGTTTTGCTGGAAACACTGTTATAGGCCTTTTGGCCAAGCACAGGATGATGATAGTTTTGGTGGTTCTAGCGCACATAATTAGTGTATGGTTGTTGATGAGATTGTGTTCGCGTTCGAATCTGATTTTGCATTGATTAAAGTTGTTGGGTGTGATGGATGAGATTACTGAAGTAGAGGATGAATCCCAACCTTCAGCTTTTGTGGAAGGGAACAAAAGCTTTTAGAGTGAGTGGAAGAGAAATATCTTGATTGTGGGAAGTTCTTGGGTTTTTCTATCGAGGAGATGGAGGATAGAATTATTGCCTCATTGTGCATTTATCATGCGGTGAGTGGGAATGCAATAGAAGTGGCGGAGAAGAAGAGGGTGCCAATTGAAGAACAAAAAGGGGGAGGAAACCTTGTGGTGTAAAGAAGGAAGAAATACAAAGGTGAGCAAGGAAATGAAGGTAGGGAAGGGGTTAGATGGGGGAAGGAATATACCAGTGTTTGATGTATTGCAAAATCATTAGTTGGAATGTGAGAGGGTTTAATGATCCCTATAAAAGGGACATCTCTAAGACTAGCTTTAGGGAATGGGCAACAAATGTAATATTTATTTTAAAAAAGAAGTGTTTGGGAGGTAAGAGGCATGGCAGAAAGTTGGAGTGTTTTGAGGTTTATAAGGGAGAGTTTTTGTTAGGTTTGTAGTTTAAAAACTTTGATAATAGAAGAGATAAGTGTCAAAAACACACTTGAACTATCCACTTTTTTGAGTTTCATACCTACACTATTGAAAGTGTGAGTTTCATACCTACACTATTAAAAGTGTGAGTTTCATACCTACACTATTAAAAGTGTGAGTTTCATACCTAAACTATCATTTATTAGTTTGAGAAACACACCTTTCTCTTTTACTCCACTCTCACCATGGTGTGTGTATTACTCTCTTTTTTATTTATCAAAAAATGCCACATCATACTCCACATGCACAAAATATTCCACCTTGACAAAAAATAAATAAATTATTGTATTAGTTAAAGTTAAATATTAACAACAACATACCTAGTGGAATCCCACAAGTGGGGTCTGGGGAGGGTAGAAAGTAGCAGACTTTACGACTACCTTATAGAAGTAGAGAGGCTGTTTCCTGGGAACCCTCGTTTCAAAAATCCATAAGCAAAGTTAAATATTAAAGTATTATTATTTAAAAAAAATAAAAATAAAATATGAAATATTTTCTTACCCCACTCCACTACTTTCTCTCCCATAGCCCCCACTCCAAACCACCAGTATTTTAGTGTTTTTTAAAAAATTCTTTGTAAACTTTTTTTTGGTTATATTTGGTACACAAGTAGAATTTGTTTTGCTAAAAATGTGTACATATCTATAAAAAAAGATAAAAATGAATTAGGAGCGGAGGGTAAGATGGGTGTGATAGAATTTGATTTATTTTAAAAAATAAAAATAATATCAATTTTTTTTAAGTAGTGGAGGAGGGGGTGAAATTTTATAGAAGAGATTTAAAAAAATAAAATGGCAGGGATTGTTTGGGGAGGGGGTACAGGGGTGGGGTGGTGTAGCTGAAAAAATATTTTAAATTTTATTTCTTAAAAATAATATTTTAAGAAACGGCCTCTCTACTTCTATGAGGTAGTGGTAAGGTCTGCGTACATTCTACCTTCCCCAGACCCCACTTGTGGGATTCCACTGGGTATGTTGTAAAAAATAATAGTTTTTGAGAGAATATTAATACTTTAATTTTTAATTAATATTAATAGTTTATTTAATTTTTGTCAAGGTGGAATATTTTATCCATGTGGCAAGTTTTTTCCCAATAAAAGAGTAAGTGTAATACCCACACCACTGAGGCGTTTTTCTCAAACTAAAAAGCGATAGTTTAGGTATGAAACTCACACTTCCAATAGTTTAGGTATGAGACTCAAAAAAAGTGGATAATTTAGGTGTGTTTTTTGACACTTATCTCATAATAGGAATGGCGTTGTAGGGTTAGGGTTCAAATGATATTTTTTGGGAGGAGTGAGATGTTGACTAGGGAGATGGGATATACCTTGGGTGTTAGGGGGATTTTCATACCATAAGATTCTTGGAGGAGAATTTTGGGTGTAGAGCAATGTCTAGGGCCATGGAGGAGTTTTCAAAGGTAATTTACATTTTCTCTTATTGATTTGCGTTTAGAAAGAGCCTATTTCACTTGGTCTTGACTAGAGGACTCATCTTCTAAATTGAGACTAGACAACTTTCTAGTGTCAACTTTTGGGAGGAGTTGAGACTCGAGGTGACCTACGTTCTCTTTCGAGGCTGTGATTAGACTTTTCACCCATCTTGATGGATGGTAGCACGTGAAGGAAAATGAGATCTCTTAGATTTGAGAACATGTGGCCGACTTCGGTGTAGGGTTGCTAGATGTTGGATTGGTTATATGGTGGAGGGGGGCTTCGTTTAGGCTTGCCAAGAAGTCGAAATTGCTGGAAAAAAACAAAAGGGTGTAGAATAAAGAGGTGTTTGGAAGGGGAATTTTGGAGTGTTCTCTAGGAAGTCTTCTTATGAGATATTTTTTGTAGTTAGGAAGGAGTATATTTTCC
>DF365461.1:0-23249 GCA_000787875.1 Solanum virginianum
AATCGAATCAAATTAAATACTTATTAAAACTTTACAAATTTTACATCAAATCAACCAAATACCTTCATTTCACTTTAATCCAAAAAAATATATTTCAACTTCCCTTTCTCAACATGGGCTTTATGTTATGTGGGCCAAGATTTGACATTTGGATAAAAGGCTTCTGCTTCTATGGGCCCATTATGAGGCCCAAAAACATGCTAAACCATGCGCAATGATTACGTCCTTATTCACTTTTTAATATTTTTATCTTTTAATTTCTCATAATTTTACATTATGATTTGTTACTGTTAATTGTTCAATACTTTTCTACCATCATTTATCTTAATTTATATTATTATTATTGTTATTACTTCATTCTTTTTTGCTTTTTTTTTTTTGTGATTATGAAAGCAATATTGGATTTGGCGGTGCACTTACTACATACCAATTAAATTCATTATTCAAACATTTTCTTTCACGCGTGAATTTTTGTTATTTTTTTTATGCTATTAAAATATTAGTACTATTTTCAAATTATTGATTCACAAGAATATTGTCAATCAAATACCTCGTGTGAGTGAGCATGTGTGTTTGTTTGTGTGTGTAAGAGAAGATTCTCTATTACGAGTGGAGCTAGTAATCTGCGTGTTGGTTCGATCGAATTTAGCAAATTTAATTTAAACAGTATTTTTATATTAACAAATTTATTAAATATATATAAATATTAAATTTAAAATTCAGTTATTATTATTTAAAATTATTATTATAAAATTCAGAACTTATAAAATTAAAATTCTAACTTCACCTATATCGTCAACAACTAAAAATTTAGATAAAAAGAAAACCATATGTACAAACAAAATTGACCTTCAACCTAACATTTTAAAAGGTTCATTAGGGACCAAAATTTATTCGCTAATACCAAATACCAAATGCTACTAATTAGAGCAATACCATAAATAGTTTCATTTAGATAGTTCTCAAAACAACTTAAACTTCTAGTAGAGGCGGAGCCACCTTTAATTCGAGCGATTCATTTGAATTCTATTCGATAAAATATTATATTATTTATCTATTACAGTCCGTCATGGCTAGGGGTGACATAATTTGGGTCCAATGAAATTACTACGAGTATATTTTTTTAGATTCTAACTTTTATCCCTGTTAATTAATGAAGTAAGCTTGCTATATCATTTGCCATATGCACATGTAAAAACAAATCATGCATAGGGTATTTATGAATATAATCATGGGCGAAATCAGGTAAGTATAAAAGGTTTACCTAAGTTTTCTTTGATAAAAAATTATATATAATATTAAAATTATTTTATATATATAGTAAACGTTTAATCTCTTTTATTTATTCATGTATTTAATTTTGCATATTTTTAAATTCCTTTAATAGAAAACCTGATTTCGTCAATGAATATGATTAGTTTACATTTTTATGTATAAAGCCACATCTTGAGAGGGGGACAATTATTAGCTTGATTTAACTCATTAAAAGTAAAGTTGGTAGTGTGGGAATAAATAATGGTGATGGTAAATTATCAAAAAAGATGAAAAGATCTTTTTCTTACTTTAAGAGAGTATAATTTAAACTAAAGTTTGAGGGGTAAACAAAACTTTCTCAAAAGTACCTACTTATTGTTTAATTTTCACCTCATTCCATCATTAATTCGTTCACAAATAGTTGCATAATACCAATCACCATGATTTTAGGGCATGAAAATATGCAACTTTAATTTACATTAGAATCTATAGGGTTTAAGGTGAAGGTTAATACAACTTTTCATTTCTTTATATTACAACTTTATACTAGAAAGTTGAGGGTCGTTTGGTTGGCAATATGTTATCTCAGGATAATTAATCCGAGATAAGTTAGATTGGGATGAGTTATCCCATATACATGGTAGAATAACTTATCCCATCACTAAAGTAAAAATGATGGAATAAATAATCCAAGGATTACCTTATAACTCCAACCAAATAAGGAATAAAATAATCCTACATTTTATCGTGGGATTATTATAACTTATACCTCGCACCAAATTAAAGTTTAGACTAGGGTCTTTGGCCAGAACATGAAATAGAAATTTAGGATTTGGAATTTTTAGAATTTACATTACAAAATTTAGTGTCTAGGGCTTATAGAATTTCACACTAGAAAGGTTAGGGTTCTATTACTTATGATTTATAAATATTGTAATGTTTTAATGAGATATAATGTCATTAAGTTTACATCAAACACCTAGTAATAATGTTATTACTTGTATTAAGAATTAATTCAAGTTAACAAGATATTACATAGAAGGTGTATCCTTATAACTTAAATCCTTCTGCAGCAAGGCTTCAAATGGCAACACTTGACTCCATCCACTGATAAATGAATTGTATTATCTTCAATGTGCCTCCGCGATGAACCGCTTCTTGAACTGGACGCCCATGCAGCATATGAACTTTCAGCCTGATGTTTCGTGAACCCGTTATTACTAAGATCTAACAGTTGCAAGTTCTTTGCCATTTGAATAGCAGTCGATAGCTCTTGAATGTACCCAGATTCATGGTTCTTCATACAACTCTGATTCGTCGTTCTCTGTATAGCATCCACCTCCACTTGCTCATCTTCACTATCAGGAGCTTCAAGCAGATTATTATCTGTATTGATTGGACATAAATCTTCTTGAAAACCTCCTTTAGCATTAGCTGCAGATACGTCAGATGTATGGTCTAAAAGGTTGATATCTGTTTGGAAGACATTTGAGCATGGATCATGTAGCAAAGCATGAATTTCGTCTTGATCCACATTTTCAGCCACGTTGAGCTCTTCCAGATAATAGTTGTCTGATAATCCTTTTAGTATCGAAAGAATTCCAAGAAGTCCCAGTTGACATTTCTGTAAAAGTAGGACTCTGAAACAACACTGGGGGTTACTCACCGCAACTGCCAATGCCCTGCCACCCTGCATTTATACAGTTTTTACATTTTCAAATTGCAAAAATCACAGTATTGTAGAAGAGTATTCCAGATTAACTGATTCAAGTTTATATATTGAGAACTATACCATTATTAGGGTGAGGGAGCATAAAGCTTTCCAGAACTAACATACTGTCAGAAGACGAGAACTAATCCAGCTATATGTTAGAATATTATGATCTATCCTATGTTTTAAGGTTATAAGTATGGCATATTACTGCAAATTTTGTCATATTCAAGTAATTTTTCTTACTCAATAATTCTCCTTATGTACGATATAGTCTAAACTCATGTATAATTAAGGAGCCTCTTGTACATAGAGACCTCAGTAGTTTGTCTACTAACAAATAGCCTTATACTGCTTCCCAACCAATGGTCTTCCTTCTTTATAACTTACTAATCTCTCTTTGGTGACTGTTTTAGTAGTCCATTCTTCTTTCAGAAGAAAATTATGGCATCATTGTTCATTATTTTGGTCTTCTCCTCCACCCTTTGCAATGACAACAATTGTTCAGACAGGTACTATAATCAGAAGGGTATAAACTATGTTTCAACTCAACCCTTTTTCTGATAGGTTCCACTCACTTCCCTCGTTGTTAGGTATCATTTCCCAAGAAGCACACACAAGCAGCAAGGAACTGAAGTAATGAATAATAAGAGAGTGAAACAAACCTCTTGCTTGAGCTGATTACCCCCAAGGTCAAGCTCAACTATGCTATTAAATACAGAAACTTCTGCATTTAATCTGACAATGCAGTCAGGTGTCAGACCACAAGATGAAACGTCAAGCTTCAGTTCTTGACTTTCTGTGGACAATGATTGCATCAATTTTAACATTCCATCCTGCAGAGACATCCCAGTGTTATCAATTTTATTTAAAGAAAAAAAAGGCACAACCTGGGGCACAAGGCATCCCACGATCAGTCTCCGAGGAAGGACGCACCCTAAGGGGTGTTATGTAGGCAGCCTATCCTGACACCTGTTTCAATAACTGATTGCACGGCTCGAACCCATCACACAGAGACAACTATATCATTGCTCCAAGGCTTTCCTTTGTTTTAATTAAAGATCTCATAAAAAGAGTTGAAAGGAAGAAGAGTCACTTACTGGCCCTATACTAGAGCTTCCAAGCAGTAATCCAGACAAGCAAGAGCTTTTGATAAATTGGCAAAGACTCTCTATAACAGCCTTGCTTAGCTTTATTCCTTTCAAACTAAGCTCTTGAAATCTACAACAGGAAATATTAGATCATGCACTTCATAATACTTGAACCAGTCTTGAGCTTTTAATATGTAAAAAGAGGAATAAAGCAATTCAACGAAGCTCAAGGACTTGCCTCTTTAAGTTGGTAAGTGTAACCAAAAGATTTATCATCGCATTTGCAGCTATTGGGTGATTGTGTCCTATAAAAATGAAAGATTGAGGCAAATAAGTAATGCATCAAAATGGAAACGTTCTTTCAATCTATAGTTCAAATAGTCAATTATAAGTACCTAAAGAAAGATGTGTAAGCATTGATCCAGAAGTCAGTGAGTCAGCAACCTTTTGAATTGTTCTGGATGTGATTGAACATTGCTCAATATTTAAACTATAAAGAGCTGCAGAAGAAGACCAATGTGAGAATAAGCTGACGAACACTGCAACTGGAAGAGCCTGTAAGGAGCCATTAAATAAGGAGCCTACTCAAAATCATGCCAGTTTTAAGATAATCAAGCACTCATCCAATTCATGCAGAATCGGAAGCTAAAGCATACTCACTTTATGAAAAGAAACTAGATGAGAGCTTGAATCTTTATAAAATATATAAAAGAGTGAGAATATCCATACCTTTGCAATTCTGCAAGATAGTTGAAAGATATGATGCACATGCATCAGTCAAACGGTTCCCAGATATGTTGAGTACTTCCAAACGGGAGTAAAGAACATTGCATTCACAAATCTGTAAATTAGTACAATCAGATAGGACTTCCTTGGATCAATTCAGAATGTTTTGTCTTTCATTAGTTTGACTGCAAACAAAAGAAAAGTGACAAAAGTGTGGTATGTTGATGATCTAAAATCATAAGTGACTTTACTGTGTCTCCCTCAGGATCGATTAAATAAAACAATTTAGGTGCTCATATGAGTCACAAATCGATCTACACAACTAACATTATCAGCATTACATATTTCTGCGATTTGAGGCATAAAAGACCATACCTGAATTGCCTACGAATTTCTCATGAGAGATAATTCAGAGTCTATCCATATTCTGAAACTTCTATAAATGATTCAGGATCAATTTCAAACCAAATCTCATGCCTCAAAAAGAGATAATGGTGAGAATATTTCAAAGTTTAAATCTTAGGAATCATCATCTTCGGAAAAGTAGAATTATTAATCAAAGTTCTAGTGCAGATACCAGAATGGAATATCTGGGGAAAAAAAAAAAGAAAAAACTTTCTAAGGTAGATCAATTATGAACTAGTAATTTCCCAAAATCAGTTATCAAGGGAGGCTATCTCAACAGAAACTTACCAAATCAATAAAGCCCTCAAAAAAATTAGAGATTCCATTCATCAGGCCAGTTGTTCTCTAGAAGTTTTTCCCAAAATTAAGTCGTTACTATTAATACTCTAAAAGCACTCAGGTGTTTTGCTATTTTCATGTTCACTCTCATCAAGATACAATCCAATATCAGTCAAATGCTCAAATGCCTCTTCCTGGATTACTTTTCCTCCAATGTCAAACTCTTCCAATATTCATGGAGTTGGAAGTTAGTATTTTAGGCTACAGAAGATGTCATATACTTTTTACTTGAATAATCAGAATATGCTATATTAACCACTGTCCTCAGAGCATGACATTTTCAGCATGAACATGGCTTTGTAGTGCACAATTCATGAGTGCATTGTTCATCACATTTAAGGAAGAATCCAAGAAAAGTCATATTTCAAAGTGCTAAGAATTATTTAGTAAAACCTGGAACAAGGCAGTTGAACCAAGTCGATTGCAGTGAAAATCCAATGTCAAACCACCGTATTTTTGCCCTGATGCGGTGAATACTTGCTTAAGCTTCTCTATTGTTCCATTTCCTAGTACATGGTGAAGAATAGGAAAAGGAATAACGAAAAGGTAGTCTTATGATTCACAAAATGATAATGGCTAGGAATCAAGCTATTTGATAATCATAAATAGCAAATTGGAATGTGCACTTTTGGGATAGCAGTATGAAGAAAGATCTTGACCATATGATTGTTACCTAACAGATTGTGTGAAAGGTCTAACACAGCAAAAGTTTTGTGTACATAGAGGGCATTGATTAATGGTGCCACTGATATATCTTGCAATTCGCAATCAGACACCACGACTTCATCCTCCGACACCTGGTAAACATATATAAAAAGAGGCAATCAGAACTAATGATTAGGGTGTTCCATAAACACATTCATTTTCTTGCTCTAATTTGAATATGATTGCTAAAATTGCATTTATGCTAGAAAAAAATCATGTGCAGCCACTCACTTTAAGATATTAACAGTTTGTCTGGGATATTGAAACAGCTAAATATCAGTAATATTTTTCACTTGAATGATATTTGAGTATCCCATTTATTAGCCGAAGAAAACTGCATTGTGTGTCTTTTCGTACTTGAGGTAAGTAGGAGAGAGAAATAGGACCTCATCTTTGGCCCAGCCAAACCAATAAACAAGGTTTCATTCCAATCAAACAAGCTCAAGGTAGGGGCAAGATCCTACTCTCCCCAGACCCCTATGGATTACACTGCATATGGTGTTGTAACACATGCAAATGGAGACTGTCAATGCCAATTGATAAAGAAATACATAGGATATATGCTGCATTCCGTCAACCAATTAGGAAAAAGAAATGAAAGTAGAGTAGCAGTATAAAAAAGCTAGACAGATAAATCAAGACATTTAAAGATCAATATAGTAGCTCCTTGCCTGGTTTACAATTTTGACCAAGATTACTGCATCATGGCTATTAGATAAGTAGAGGACGGAGAGAAGCTACTGGTAGAAGAGAACTAGGTTTGGTTCTAATTTATAAAATCTTCTAAGAGAAGTCCACCAACTCAACAAAATATTTAGTCCTGAGATGTTTATATCAACTCCATGACAAGCTGCTAACTTGTTAATGAATATGAATGGTCCACAAAATCTCTGGCATCTTAGAAACAAAAGCTAAGGTATTGTTGGAAATGTAATGAAATTTCTATCTTACCTCCTGATTGTACAGCATCTTAAGAACCTTCAGGATCGGTGGCTGAGAAAGCTCCTCGCAGCAATCAATGTACATTTTCATGAGATGTTTTGGAACCCATACTGCTGATGACAAATTTGAAGTTTAAAATGTAGAGGATATAATTGTCATGGCTTTGAACATTTCAAATTCTGAAAATAGCCAACAAGTTTTTTTTTCTTTTCCAAACCTACTCCCAGAAAGACTTCATCTTTCAAGAGATCAAGACCTTTTTCTTGTTTTCTAAGTTAAATTTCACTTCTAGCTGCATAAAATTCTTAAGACTTGCCATAGCCATTATAGCTATTTGCATTAATTCCATAGCATAGTTTTATATGTCTATTGTTTTTTATTATATCTACTGTTTTTTATTTGGGACGAATACATTTGAGCTGAGGATCTTTCGGAAACAGTCACTCTATCTCCATGAAGTAGTGATAAGGTCTGCGTACATTCCACCCTCCCCGGACCCCACTCTATGGGATTTTACCGGGTAAGCTATTGTTGTTATTTGCAGTAATTCCATAGCAATCTCAAGAGCCTGTATTAGGAAAGAGTACATTGGTGTGTTTCAAACCAATATATTATTTCTCCTTTATACATTTCCAGCTACATAAAAGCGATATTTGACATTGACTGCACAAACTTCACTATATGGAAGGACAACAGGAAATGGTAGCATGGATGATAGTTGTCTATTTCAAGGAATGAGTTGTTCCTAAATGCTAAATTCTAGGAATACTAACCCATATAGCATGTTGCCGCCAGTTTTATATTTTTACTATGCTTGATATAGGATGTAATATTTGTACGTTTCTCTGGGATAATTACTACTCCCTCATCCCATTTTAATTGTCATATTGTGTTTGTCAAAAGTCAATTTGACTAATTTTCAAAGTTAGATTAGATTAAATTAACTTGATATTTTAAAATAAAAATTTAGATATTCAAAAACTATAAGAAAAATGTTATTGATTGTAATTTTTTCATATTAATATGATGAAAAAATACATCTTAAAATGTTAGTCAAAGTTTATATATTTTGACTCTAAATATGGAAATTATGACAACTAAAATGGGATGGAGGGAGTACTAATTACTTTAGTATATTGTGAAAAGGGGGCTAGTAGGATGATATTTACGAAATCTACCAAAACAATACTGCTACTATACTACTACAAAATTTCATCTAGCACTAATCTCAAGTCATTTCCATATCCTTAACAAGTTTTGCGTTCATAACTTTAGGGAATTAGAAACACATTAGAGTTTACTCTTTCGACGAGGAGGAAGCCACCAACAATTTGAAAAGTAGGAATAAGGATATCACATAAACACAAAATTAGAGGACAGGAAAATGAGTATCCGAGAAGGAGCGATCAGAAGAAACATACCATCAATTGAAACTTCAATGCATGTCTTCCCAGCAATATTATCTCTTAGGATATTAACTGCTTCTAATGATTCTATAACTCTTCCTTCATGCATCATGTGTTGAATGACTGGCACAAGGCCTATGAGAAACTAATCTATATCAGATGACTAACATGTGATGCCAAGACAAATTAGAAAGTAAACTTATCCGGAGATTGTTAGCACTTCATGGTAGTTTTATACAAATACATTCAACGGATAGAGCAGATCACTTGAAATCTTACTGCAACACCGTATCAACCTTTATCAAGGTTCCTTGAAAATTTTATGATAACAAAGTATTTGAAAAGCTTCTTTGCTGCTCTGTGGCATTTTAGAAAATCCTTGTAGTTCTCATACAGATAACAGGACCAGCCCCACCACAAGCATTAAGAGCAATAATGAACCTTAAAATAATAACCAAATGCGCATTTTGCGAAGCACTGGAACATTCATGCGTTGCAATAGCTATCTCTTCTTGTTCTTTAATAAATACTGGTTGATGCCTTGTGAAAAGTATTAAAACAACAATTTGAGAAGGTGAGAGTGTTAGACCACTACTAACTGAAACTTAGTCCCTACCTTTAGATCTATCCTCAGCTGAGAGCTGTAAATAGTACAAGCATGCTACTTCAACCTTCATCTGCTCTAAGGTTAGAGATGTGTCATCATTACCTGAATCCCATTTTACATGTACTACATTGTTGCCAATTCTGAAGAGAATATGTTTCTGTTAAACACATCAAGTAAAAGACATAGTCAATTATTGCAATGTAATAACAGTATTGCGACAAAAATGTTAATGTTTGACAATGTTTCCTATAATGAACCAAATGATCTAATGTTGTGCATGTGATGGATCAATGGCATAATTATTGTATTTCATATTATGGATATAGAGTTAGACTTATCACTAACTATAGGTGAAAACAGAAACATATAAACTGACTTGGGACTTTACTTTTTGTGTTAACAATCATGACCAATATGTAATATTTTGAAGATTAATTTACACTTACACAATGTTCACCACAAGCATGCGGATTGAGATCAGAAATACTGTCATAACCTAAAACATCTGCATCCAATTGTCTGCCACAAGCTCCAAAACTTAACTTTGGAGCAGACCTTTTTGTGCTTGAATATGTGAAATGCTTGTCGTCCCTTAAACCTAACTCAGGAGTCCTAGATTTGTCGGAGCAAGTGCTTTCTTCTACATTGATAGGGGTACAAGCACTGACAACACATCCTGAACCAACTGGTGAAACTTCCTGCCAGGACAATCAACTTTCTTTTTAATAATAAGTACTTAATTAAATTCTCCACAAGGAAGCTATCTCTTCCAATTCTTGTAAAAATTTGAATACCTTCAGTCCATGAGATGGACTACAGAGATGCTTTGTGTCTTTAACTGCAAATTTACCCAAATACTGATCAGTGTTCTATTTTTTTCATGATATAAACTTACTAGTAGCTGCAGACCAACTTACACTCATCAGAAGTAGCAACAGTTTCTACAGAACACTTGTGAGAGGTTCTTCTTGAGCAATGACCCATTTCACCATCTTGAGGAGTAGAAATAGTCCTGCTGGAGCTGTATACATCCTCATTATCATCTTCGCCATCAGAGAGAATAACGCGGACACGTTTACGGCCAACTGCTTGACTACCAGCAGGTCTCGACATGCTTGGGGCCGAAGAATCAGGTAGCTCAGTAGAAGCAATAGTTGTTTCTACATAAGCTGATTTCAGCTTAGATAGATTCTTACTGGGACGGATTAGCGATATCAAAGGCAGATCCTCAGATTCATCTTTGCTGCCATGAGATTTTGATTTCTTGAGACCTAATTTAGCTGCCTTTGGTGAAATGCTATCATATGATGTGATTGGCGATTGGTTGCCAACCTCTGTTTCACTTTCAGAACAGCAGTCCCCTGCAACATATTGTGCTTCAACATCTCCAATATTTGATTGCTTCAATTTGTCAACTGACGACTGCAACTTCCTGTAATGTTTCATCCTTGTTACTGACAAAAGCCCTAAGAATCAGTGATTTTCAACATGAAGACTATGCACAAGACAAAAAGATTTAGATGTTTACTTTTCAGTAACATGTTACTGATGGACTAAAATCCAAGGACTTCAGGAATAGAAGTATTTACCTGGCCTCTTCCACATTATCAAACCTGATCATCTGGCTATAGTGCATGTTTTCTAAAGCAGACAATTGAATCGAGGGCTTCTTTGCCTGAATGGCAATCCTGCAAAATGATAATACAGTTGGCAGATGTTAGGACAAAGTATTGATGAATTGGGCTGTTAACCATTTTTTGTTCTAGAATCTTTAACTTTCTTATTTACAGCTTTTCATTGTGTCTGTTTCTCAAGTAAAGCTACTTGTATGCCATCAGTTCAGCACACAGAAATGGAGAATAGGGATAACACAGTGTCCATAGATGTATTAACACACCCGGCATTCCAAATCACATAGTTAATTTGAGTAGGCGGTTACTAAAAATACAGTTGAAATTATATGGTAGTTTAAAGGACACAAATTTTGAGGAAAAATAGTATTAAAAAAGGAATTTATAGCAGAGGAAAGGGGTTTCCATTTGGAGGATACCATTTGGAGATGTGTTAAAAAGGAAAGTTACATATTCTTATTGGGACAATGGAGTATGAAAAAAATAAACAGAATATATGAACTATGTAAGGATTGCACCATTTTTGTTGGGTACCCATGCAATGATAATCTTTTACTTTATCAAAAAAGACAAAGACAGACCCCACATACAGAGAGATTTTACTGAGTATGTACATTGAGAACACAGCATATTAAGCTTTAGACACCATATAACCCCGCATGAGAAATTTAGTTCCAATCGGGCATCTAAACAGTTAAGCACATTTTACTTGTATGCTAGATACCATCCATTCAGCACAAGATTGAGATAGTGACAATAAATATGGGTACCTGTAACCCTCTTCAAAAGCTGCCAAAGCACCTCCCCAATTACCTTTAGAATCCAGTACATTTCCAATATTGATCTTTGCTAGTGCTTGTCCCTGAAATCACTATAAATGTATTAAAGAAGATATTATTAAATACCCAAAGAGAGATATGAATTAGTCAGTTTTTGCAGATATTCTAGCTTCCAACAAGTCCCAAGTGCAGACCTCCCAATACAATCATAGGATCTCAGGCACCTTTCGTGAATAATAACGAATTTGATATTGTATATGTTTGTTAAGCATAACAAGATTACCTCCAAATTTCCAATTGATATGTATGTATCCAAGCTCTTGTTGTACCATTTAAGAGCTTTGTCAAACTGCCTAAGCTTCTGGTGTGATTCTCCAATGGCTAGAAATGAGTCGCTTAATTTCTCTTTGTCACATAGCTCACTTGCTACCTGCTTCTTCTTTTTGGCATATGCACGATGCTAATCACAAGATCAAGATACGAAATTACACAACTTCCAATTTGCTAGATGAATACAACCAGTCAAATGGAAAAAATTATTGTTGTCACATTTCTATCATCGAGAAACTCCTTTGATTAACGCCATGCATTCAATGTATAAAATCAAAAGGAAACATGAAGAAGGAGAAAAAATGAGGTATATTGGTTCCACGGTTCCACGCATGTGTTGGAACTCCACACTCCAGTCTTTAGACCATCACAAAAATATTTAGAACCTTTACACTCTGAGGTCCAAAAAGAAGATTAAAAACATAAATGGTTCTTCCAAATCAAACCTCAGTTCCTTGATAGACCTCAATCTATTGATATAGACTTTAGAAATTACTGTTTGGGATTTTATAAATTAGACCAGTTCTTTTTGGCCAAAGAAACGTATTGAAATGACTGCCTCTAACTAATCTTTCTTAGAAATATACTAAACAAGAAAAAAGGATATGCATGTAAAAGAAGGATTAATAGAGCAGGGGAGGTACTGATCAACACAAGCTCGTCAAGCAAAAGATCCATATATTTTGCCAAGACAGAAAGAGGTATGGAAGCATGATATGGGATGATGAAAACAAATCATGGAAATATGCTAGCAAGTTAACTGGTAGTTGGAATAAAAGCAAGAAGGCATGAAGAGAAACACGTACTTTTATCCATGCAAAGATTGCACTAGATTTCTCAATGAGACGATCAAGTAATGAATTTTGTTGCAGCAAGCACTTCCTCTCACCCTCTGTTCCTCTAGCTATTTCCATTTCCCTTGCAAGCTTTTTAAGACTTTGTTCTCCTATTTTTATCTCATCCATTACCTTGCATGCTTCTTTCACTATTTCAATGTTTTGATTGGCTTGACTAATCAAAGCATCTTCATCTTCCATGGACTTCGCCAGTTTGAGAGCCCATTCATAACACTTCATGGCCTCATCATACTTTTGAATCCTGTAATGCAACTCTCCAAGATTTATATATCCCTTTGCCTCCCCTTGACTATGCCCTATCCTATGGCAAATGGTAATATCTTTCTCAATGTGCTCCCGTGCTTTATTCCATTTTCTTAGCTCGGTGTAAACATTTCCAAGGTTATGATGGAGCCTGCTACGCCCATCATCATCCTCACTCACCTCTTCTTCATCACAGATATCTAATCCTTTACTGAGAATTTTTTCAGCTTCTTCCAAGTTATCAAGATCAACTTCAAGCATACCAATGTTGTTGTAGGCATCAATGTATTCCTTCACAAAAGAATGTTTACTCGATTGTAAATTCTTCTTCAGAGTTTTAGCAAGATCCAGTGACAATTTGAAATACTTTCTAGCATTCCGAACTGAGTCATGGTCATCATCTGACTTCAGAAAAATTTCATGATATGTTCTTCCCAGTTGAGTGCTGGCTCTTTGCTGCTCAACAAGGTCATTTTCATCCTTGGCAAGCTCTAAATGTTTTTTCTGTACCATACGAAGAGTAAGCATTAAAGAGGCGGGACCGGGGGAAGTTAAAAGCAATAAGCTCATCCAAACAGGCTCGAAGACAACAACTAAACATTTCTTTTCTAGGGAAAATATATAGAAATAGTTTATGAGCCAGTTTAGTTTGATAGTAGCATGAAAAAATACAATGCTCAATCAATGATGAGCTAATTTCACTCCCATGAAATGTATTAGGTCCGGAAATTGCCATCCAAATAGCAGATCTATGAGAGTGAGCATGAGGGGTCACCAAATATGGATATTAGAGAGGCAGGAGAGAAATCAGTCTAGAATCCCAAAAGCATGAACAGAGTACCATATGCATATCATGAGAACAAAACCGGATGCCTAGGAAGTGACAAATGACAATATTGCCCGATGATGCACTGAAAAGATTCAAATGATTCCAATAGCATCTTGAAATCCTAAAAATATGTCGTACATAGAGTGACAGACAATCAAGTTCTGAGTCAACAAGTGAACATCAATGCTTGAAAACTCAGATTTTAATATTTAAGTTTAACTTTATAAGGCTTCCAACTATACAGGAAAAGACCGTGATGTAAAAAATCAGCACGAATCATATGTTTTCTTATGATTAACGTAATGATTCCACAGGTAGTTGTACTGAAAAATGTTAACTCCTCTGCTGAATCTTCAGCCATAGGTATAACCAATATTAAGGAAACAAGAAAAATAATCCTTAACGACATATCTGATTATATAGAAGAAAAAAAGATATTAGAGTTTAAGCACACTGAAATGTCATTAGCATTACAAATTATAACATCTTTAATGTACAATCCTTTAAAGCATAATGCATCACCATTTAGCGCAGCTTTTTAAGTCAAGAGTTAGAGAAGTTCCCAAGCGCAATAAAACCAAAGCAAAATTTCAAATATTTTCTTTTCAGTAGACAATAACTTGATGTAATCTGACACATCTAGCATAATTAAAGAATGAACATTTGCATGAAAGTTGGACTACACCCACACTTTGATAGGATTGGCCCGTAGACCAACTGTACAACCAGCAAATCCATCTTGGGTTGCCCAAGCTATTTCTTCTTCTTTTTTTTTTTTTAACAATTGTGTCCATGATAGATTGTGTGCAACTCGACTAGCTCCATGGGATACCTGCCACCTCCCATCACCAATAGGTACAAGATAACTCTATCCACAAGGCTAGAACAAATGAGGAGAAATCACCCAGTATTTTGTCTCTAATGAGACTTGAACCTGAGACCTCATGTTGCTCAACCCACTTCATTAACCACTAGGTCACATATAACTCAACCATTTGAGTTGTGTTTATTGAAGTCGTCTACAGAAATATAATGATTTTTATGTCCTTAACACTTCATCCCCAGCAACCCAAATATTCTTATGTGACTTGCAGCTAATGTTTTTGTTTCTAATTAATAGGTGGAGTCCCCAAAGCAACCAATTAGACATCTACATAGATAATCAAGCTTGACAATTTACCTCCAATAAAAAAAATAACTCTGTTGCTAATCAGTTCAAATTTTATCTGCCACTAAATATTGCACAATCAGCTCATTGCAGATTCACCTATTGGTAACTGTCTATGTTAGTTAATTAGTCTTGTTGCTCATTAAATTTCTAAACTTTATGTCAAAAAGATGTGAAAAATGAAATGTAAGATCTTTCCAGAGTTACTTTCTTCTATTTAAACTGTAAAGGTTATGTTCAACATTTGGAGTAATTATGTCTAATAACTTACTACAACCAGCTAATCTAAGTTGTTAAAAATCTTTATACATGATCACTAAGCACATTTACCTGGAAAGTGAGGGCGTGTTTGTAGTCCTGAAGGCGGAGATAGACTTCACCGAGAGATTGACATGACGGAAGAAGCTGCTTCTCAGGCAAGTAGTTGAGAGAGATTTCGTAGTCGATTCGGAGCCAACGAAGCGCCTCTACATACTCTCCTCGGTTCTTAAGGATGTCACCGATCAAATTAGCCCATCTCGCTTCCTCCGTTCGGTTCCCCTCTGCTTTGGCGCTCTTGTAAGCTCTCTTCGCCTCAATCAATAGGTTCTGGCTATCGTTTTTGCCCATTCGATTGATGATCTATTGCTGTGAATTTGGAGTTGGAGAATTTAGGGCTTTTTTGCTTTACTCTCTCTTCGCTGAGCTGCTCCTTTTACCTCTGCAATGGCGGGGACATTTTTTGGTTTATTTCAAACGTTAAAAGGGGCTTGCAATTGTTCGCGCCAAATATAGTGGGTCTTATTGGGCTTTATACAACCACGAGATGAAATGAATGTAGGTACATATTGTCAATGCATCGATAAAGTATCACATATAAAAAGAGTTCAAAACTATATGATACCGATAAGATATCAATATACAGATGAAGTATCACGAATAATTAAGTTTAGTTTAGAGTTTAATAAATAAGTTTGTGACTTAAAAACAATTCTCTTAATTGTTTTATTTCTTTAAAAAAAGAGCTCAAAACTATATGATACTGATATGGTATTAGTATACTGATGAAATATCACAGAGAATTAAGCTCCAGTCCTATATGATACTGATATGGTATCAATACCGATGGAGTATCACAAAAATATATTTTTCTATTAATTTAGAGTTTAATTAAAAAAATTAATTGTGTCTTATTTATTTTTTAGAAAAAAAATACAATCTTATATGATACTAGTGGGATCAATATACAGTTAGAATATTAAATTCATCCTATATGATATCGATAAGATACTGCCAGAGCATCACAGAGAATTAATTCATAACAATCATGTTGATGTCATGCTGACAACATGGTCGAAATAATAAAGGAAAAAGTGAGGTAAGAAGATAAATGTTTATGTCATTGGTCAATTAAGGATAAATAGGTTAGGTTAGGTC
This sequence comes from Solanum virginianum, assembly GCA_000787875.1. Lineage (NCBI taxonomy): Eukaryota > Viridiplantae > Streptophyta > Magnoliopsida > Solanales > Solanaceae > Solanum > Solanum virginianum. Next base: position 16,440 of record DF365461.1, read on the forward strand.
CAATTTGAGTAAATCAGTTGGTATTTAGTCTATTTTGTTTAGTTTTTCCATATAGATACTATCAAAAGATGTGGTGCAGTTTGTTTTTATTTTGATCAAATATCTTAGATTTAAATTTTGAATATAGAATTTTTTCGACTGAGAGTGATATAATCGGAGATTTCAAATTCTGCTTTGACAGAAAACACTTCCACTAAACAAGGCTTTACGCATTGTAAATTCAAGTTAGTTGGATTTTAATTTGGAGCATTGTGTTTATAATTTTAGGAACGATGCATCCACACTAAGTTAGGATATATGGGGTTCGAAAGTTTTTGCATTTTTGAAATGTTTGATAAATTTAAAAGAAATGCTTATTATAAGCACTTGATTTTAGAAAAAAAAATGATAAAAATAAGTCAAAAATTATAAATTAAATTTTTTATCTCAGTAGAAATCAAAATCAATTCAAACATATTTTTTTTATTATTATGAAATTATTTGGATGATATGAATTCAGAGAGTATCACTCTTGTGAGGATTGAGCCTATAAGACCATTGTTGCTTAAATGTTTGATGGAATTGCCTATTAGTTCAATTCTTGTGTATAAATTCTCACTCTTCCAATTTATTGTTCTTGGTTTTAGGGTTTTTTGATGGACTAATTTTACATATATACTATAAATTAATTAATTTATAATAAATATAGTCATGTTTGATTTACATAAAAGATAATCATAAAGTATATAAAATGTACAGTAACTATATAATATAGTTTGACAGAAGTCATAGAAAGTATACATTTACTATATACAATATAGATTACTTATAAATGAATTATACACTAAATATACGTTGTGATACACTTAAAAACTGAATATAGTTTGACTACACATGAAATTTTAACTGACTATACAACGAATGGTCATTTCTTTTGGTAATTACTTTGGTCGGATGACCATCTACTATAACTATCCCTTCATTCATTTTCACATTTTTGATGTTAAATGGAAGAAAGAGTCAAAATAAAGAACATTTTAAGCCGTCATTTATCCACTATAAAAGAGAACAATTTTATATTAAAAAAAATATTTTTTTTGATAAAATTTTAGACGATTTTAACTAACTTATAAATTTTTGAATTATACAATGATGTTATGGGGTTACTATATCATGGAATGACAAGTCAGAAAAATCTGAATCTCCTCACAGAGATTGTGATATCCACATCTCAATCTAATATCCATATCTTTTGTTCTGTTCTATGAGATAATATCTTATCTTAGATTATATATTTTATAGTTAAGGGTAAAAAGTTACTCACCTTCTATATTTGCATCAATTTAATAATGCATAGTATATTTTTTTTGTACGTAGATTTCCAACACTTTATTCATAAGAAATTAATATGTATTTTTAGTACTTCGTTAAATTTTCCTAATTTGGTGACAACCAAATACAAATAAACATTTATCATAATTTACATGCCGTTATTTAAATGTCCAACTCAATCATAAATTTATAACCAATGAGAAAAAGTTTGAAAAAAAAAATTCAGTCAATATAATGAAAGCTTAGCAATTTTATCCTACATCGCCCGATGCAGAGAAGGAATAAAGCAAGTGATGATAGTGAAGGCTCGTGGCCTTGATTGGTGGCCTCCATTTTACTTTGGAGGTGCGTTCGTCTAAGATCGACAAAAATGGTCAAATCTACGTTAGAATTTGTTGTTGAAGGAGTTTGTGCTCTCGGGCCCCCTACTAATACTAGTTGAAACTTTCTTTGTATGCCCGATTAATAGTTAGTCCAACTTCCTTATGCTTAGCTAGCCTGGCTGGCCAAGACGTTATTGAGCATTGTTCGTTTTTAGAAATTGTTGGATCATTACGTAATTAAATGAGTTCATACCCATCGTAGAAAATAAGAAAATTAATTTTTAGTTGGATCTAATAAAGTTTATCAAAGATTGAAAAGATTAAATGAAGCGTATCAAAGATAAAAACGATAAAATGAATGCATCAAAGATGAAAATAACAATGTTGGTAGAAATACGATAAAAAATAGGGAAAGGCAAATGTATGTTCATAAGCTCTGCTCTATAAATCCTAGTGCTTTGATTTATCAACGTTTAAATATTTTCCGCTAATTTGTTCAATAACAGTTATCTTATTTTTGATTCATAGTTCATAGATTCTGGGCAACTCTTATCATAATTCATACAATTCATTGCTATGGCCATTGGTCAAAGAAAAATCTATAAGAACTTAATTTTGTCCCACATTGTCAAGTGGAAAAAAAATGGATAAAGCAATAGAGTGAGTATAAAAATGGGTCAAGTAGGAAGAAGAGAAGAAACATACTTCCCTGGATGGGGTCAATGGATGATCAAGAAGGTTCATGGCCTAGGTTGGTGACTTCCATCGCACTTTGGAGGGGTGTCTGCCTAAGGTCAACCCAAGTGGTTGAGCCTATGTCATAATTTGTGATAAAAGATCTGCGTTCGCGCAGCCCCTACCAATGCAAGTTCAATATTTTCATCGTTAGCCCAGTTTTAAATGTCCTAATTATTCAAGTTGGTCTTATGTCTTGACTGGCCCAATTTTGTTTATAACCCGACGATCTATCTCTAGTATGTGTTGTTTTCAGATGTAAATAAAATAGGATTTCATGTTATATTACAGGAGAGGGTGAAGCTAAAATTGTTTGCAGTGGCTACTTTAATGTCAATAATTAAATTGGAGAGTGAATAAGTACCCACCTCTAGCTAGAATTTTGGCACAACTTAATCGTACATGGTCCAATTATTTTTCTAAATTATTTTGAAGTGTAATAAACATACCTATAATATAGCCCTAGACCTATATTACTACTCACATGAGAGGTATTCAAAACATTTGCTTACATATTATTATTATTATGACAGCGCCACATTAATAAATTATCAGATTTAAAAATAAATAAATCTTCATGTCATTTGATTCCTTCTTCATTACCATCACTACACCCACCGCACAACAAACCCACTATTTTCACCATTAAATTCATGGCAATCACCACGAAAATTATAACTCGCCATCAAATTCATTCCTTCACCATGAAAAGATTCCATGTTTGTTGTCAATTTCATTTTTCTACCACGAAATGTTAAAACACTAATCATATTTTAGGAAAAATTTCACAGATAAGTAAAACATATGTTATATAATTAGTTAACACAACTTAGTTTGAAATGTTTGTCGCTCACGACTAACTTCTCTGTATAATTATAGTTTGAATTCGTACAACAAACTATGTCAAATATACAAATACTACGAATTATATATCGAATTATAAAAATGCTACACTAATTCTATAAAAAAATATACAAACACTGTTAATTGTATAGTGAATTATACAAACGTTGTGCGCGACTTATATACCAAAAAATACAAATGCTATGTGAAAAATTGTGAATTGTATAACAAAATATATGCTAAGACCGGACCCAAGGTAGTACAGAGAAGCCACATCAATTTTTTCATCGCCAGACATAGCTACAGTTGTCTCGAACTGATTCTATGTCGTCTGGACTGGTTCGTCTGGTCTGATCGACGGTCGTCTGGACTGGTTCGTCTGTTCTGGTCGACGGTCGTCTGGACTGGTTCACGTCGTCTGGATCGGCAGTCGTCTGGACTGGATCAATCGCCGGACTGGTTCAACAGTCGTTTGCTTCACGTCGTCTGGTTCCGACGTGTTGCGGTCAGCAGTCGACGACGTTTCTGCAGTTCACATCGTCTGGTTCGTCTGGTCTGGTCTACATCGGGGGTAAATCGTCGATCCAGAAAATATACCGAACAATCCGGCGTCGGGGTATTTTACTCGCAAGATGTACCTCGAGCGGCGTGCTCTGATACCATGCTAAGACCCGCAATTAGGGTATGAAAACCTTGTCTATTATGTATGACTAAGGGTATATTTATACAAGAGTGAAATAGGCCCAAGCCTCAGGAAAATAGGAAAAATAATATACAGTTACCATGTTAACCTACAGTTACCATATTAACCCTAACATTACCATATTGACCTTAACAATATACAAACATTACAAACTGTATAGCGAATTATAAAAACATTGTGCGCGAAATGTATAAGAAATATATATAAATGATATATAAAAATTGCCAATTGTATAGCGAATAACACAAACATTATACAAAATTGTGAATTGTATGCCGAAATATGGAAATACTGCTATAACTATAGTTTAAATGTAATTATCTAAACTTTAATTATAGAGCATAATTAAGATATTTTTAAGTTGCTATAGATAAATATTCCTCTGTATTTTATCACCCACCTTTAATCTACTACCAAACATCACTCCAATCCTTAAAACTCAAGTTATTCAATCTGAATTTAAAAATCTTAGATATCTTGCATCTAATAATTGTCCAAAATTTCCATTGAAGAAACTAACTAAAATTGAAAGTATAATATTAGAAGAGTTGAAAGTCGAATTTCTTTTCTTATTAAATTAAGAAAGAAGGCATAATATTTTATTATCATGGAGCACTTGAAGAAATTGAAGCAGATTGGTGATGGTATTGGAGGTGGGGATGAATAGAGAAGAATAAAGGAGGGCAGGGGAGGGGAGAGGGTGGGGGTTGAGGTTGGTGAGAGGGGTGAACCTAAAGCCAAGTTGGGGGGCGGGGGGAGGCAAAGTTGGGAGTATGATGTGAATAATTGAATTTTTTTTTTCTTTTTAAATAAAGTTGAGATTTACCTAAATTAAAATTTTAGTATGCAATTTCTTTTTTCTCATTAGTGAATTTTAAGTATTTGAGTAAAAGATTAAAATTTTCTTTTATACTAAACAAAATGATGAAAAGCACCGAAAAGAATTTTCCAACACTTTAATTATATGTGTAAAAATTGTTTGAATTTTAAAATTGGCAAAAAAGAATGACTTTATCTCATAAGAGAAAAAAGAAAATCAATTAAAAAGATATTAACTTAAGTTTTAATCTTAATTAATCATAAAAATATTTAGTAAAAATAAACATGTACTATATTAATCAGGTTTTAATTTCATCTTATATTATTTATCTAATAATATTTTTTATTAAAATTAGTGCCAAATAAATAAAGGACCGTTAAAAGAAACACGAAAAGCCGTACGTTTTAGATTATGTGGGACAAAGTAAGTTTAAGCCCTATTGCTTTGATTTATCAAAGCTCAAACATATATTTTTTTGTTAATTTGTTGAATAATACTTATCTTATTTTTTATTCATAATTGATAGGTTCTGGGCACCTCTTATCGTAAGGGTGATTAGTTATCAATGGAGACATGAATTGTCAAATTGAATATGTACAATTTCTGAATCTTGACCCCAGGCAGACGTATAACTATTGTCCGCAGTCAACCTTACTTCGGTACAAAAGATTGACGTGTCACGTTTCTAACCATAGGATTGCTCCACTTGAAAGGTCGGACATTCACTACTACATATATAATTATCAGCATTTTCGCTTTTCCTGCTTTGATATAAGTTGAAATTCTCAAAGTTGAGAGTAAAGTATAAGTAAAATGTCACAGATTGCCTCCTTTTCTAGAGTCACCCTCTTTATTTATTCAATACTTTAGAAGAAGAGGGGCAACAAATAAAAAAAACACTTAGCATTGACTCATTTCATGCTACAATGTTGTCTCCCTTCATTACAGTGGTCATTGGTTAAAGAAAAGTCTATAAGAACTTAAATTTGTCCCACACTGCCAAGTGAAGAAAATGGTTAAAGCAATAGAGTGAGTATAAAAATGGGCCAAGTAGGGAGAAAAACATACTTACCTGGACGGGGTCAATGGGCGATCAGGAAGGTCCATGACTTAGGTTGGTGACCTCCATTGCACTTTGGAGGTGTGCTTGTCTGAGGTCGATCCAAGTGATCGAGCCTACGTCATAATTTGTGGCAAAGGGGGCCTGTGTTCGCGCGGCCTCCACCAATACAAGTTTAATTTTTTCATTGTTGGCTCAGTTCTAAGTGGCCCAATTTCCTTTAGTTGTTAGGCCTATTTCCTGACAGGCCCAGTTTTGCTTATGACCCGAAACAAAGTAATACTTGTTGTTGAGTAAATTTAGGATAAGATTTATGAATTATTTTCAAGTTTAATAAAGTATCATTTAATAATAGATTTTCCTATTATATTACAGTAGAGTGAAGCTAAAATTGTTTGCAGTGGCTAATTAAATGTCAAATAATTTAATAAGTACTTCTTTCTTGTATATAGTTTTGTATTTTAATTGCTTAGATCCAAATCATTGAATATTCTTTTAAAAAATGAATTAAATTAAGCAACTACTTACTAGGATTGTTAGTATGTTCATGCTTAAAGAGCTTTGGCTTATAATAAAATTTTAACATGATGACGTTTATTTAAAAAATGACATTTCATCGTATTTTTTTTTTACCTTTTTTTAAAAAAAATTATTATTAATATTCGTATGAAAATCTGATTAAGAATTATCGTAGGGGGAGCATATTTTTCTTCATCATAATAAGGCCACTCCCAAATTCGAAGCTAACCTATGCCTAACTCTAGAAATAAAACCCTTATGAGTGATTTAAATGACTTGGCTTGGGATTTTCATAATAGAGATATTAAGTTCAAAATTTTTTTTGTCTGTCATAACAAAAATTAACCTTTATGGATAAAGTTTGTTGCGCGAGGCTTTGTTTAGTGTAATGTAATTTTTTTATATGATTTGTAGGCTTTTGCATAAAAATACAATTTATCTTATACAAATTCAAAGAATAACGATTTTGAATTCTCTTATCATAAATAAATAAATA
>DF365460.1:0-16360 GCA_000787875.1 Solanum virginianum
TTAGCGAGCCTATACAATCTCTTGTCCTCACCTTTATCACTTAGCTCCTCAGCCTTTAATCTACCCGTGAAATGATATGATTTGAGATTGAGATAGGTAACTAATTTTTTCTGCAATTCTAACCACACAGATGTCTGAATAAAAGAAAGTTCTATTATAAACTTAAACTTGTTATAAAATATAAATCTTCAGAGGTGCTTTGTTAAATCTAGATAAAATTAAGAGCTATTACTAACACAAAAGACATTAAAACAAGGGCTACCAATGGGAGTTGCTTGGGAATACTCTAGCAACAGCTCTTAAATGTGACCTGATGATGGAACAGTTCTTCAGAGAGCTAGTTGATAATCTTGTGAGCAATTTTTCACAGTTCCTTTTGCACTTTGCAGGTAAATTTTAGGGCCCCCTTAATTCATATTCCATATCTATGGTTACTGTACTGTATTGCATTCCTTGCTTCAGCTGATAGATTAACTGGTTTTGTGTTTTATGCACTAAATCTAAGTAATACAAATTTATTTGGTGCAGATGAATATCTGGAGTTACTCAGGCCACAAACTTCTGCATTCCATTGAGACCGGTCACAGTGCCAACATATTCTGCACGAAGTTCGTTCCAGAAACTTCTGATGAGCTAGTAGTTTCTGGAGCAGGAGATGCTGAAGTAGTTTCTTGATGCACCATATTTTGTGTGTTTGTACAAGGATGCTGTTCACTTGCTTAGACTGCTCTTCTCCATAAATTTATACTCTTTTCACATTTACTTTGACTGGCAGGTTCGTCTTTTTTATTTGTCTCATCTAAAGGGAAGAGGCTGCCAAGACAATACAGCGACTGCTGCAGCACTATTTCAATGTCATACCAGGAGGGTCAAAAAATTAGCTGTAGGTGTTCAGGCAACAGTGAAATATATATTTTTAAGTGCTAATCAAGTATTTGTGTGGATTTAATTCTCTCTCATATTATATGCTGATATTGCTATAGGTTGAAGTTGGGAATCCCCATGTTGTATGGAGTGCTAGTGAAGATGGGACTGTGAGGCAGCATGATCTTCGGGAGGGTGTGTCTTGTCCTCCAGCTGGTTCTTCTCGTCAAGAATGCCGTAATATACTTGTTAGTCTTAACTCACTCTACATTGTAATTAATATATCTCCTGCTTCATTGAAAGACTAAAGTATCTCTTTTATAAGAAGATCGAGTTACGATTGCTTCATTTTCTTTGATAAAGGATAGAATCATTCAACGAGTTGCCTCAGATTAGCTAATTAAACTGCTTCATCAAAATTGTGTTTTCCCCCTTTTTTGACATCATCATAAAGTGCTCTAGGTATGCCTATTTGCAATTTTGGTAAAAGCAATTGTGTTATATTCTCTACTAGGAGGTCAAGGTTCAAGCCTTGGAAACAACCTCTGGTAGAAATGCAAGGTAACGTTGGTACAACAAACCCTTGTGGTCGGGCCCTTCCGCGGACCTTGCGCATAGTGGACGCTTTAATGCACCGTGCTGCTTTTTTTGCTCTACTAGTTTTTCCTTGGCTAGCCCGAAGCTTTAGCTATCAACTCAAAAGTTTTATATGATTGGTATTGGTTTTCACGTTTGTTCTACAACCATAATAGCTCCTTTTGAAGACTGAGATTTTTTCTCGAGTGGTTGATGTCAATGTTTCTAACTACTCGATCTTTTACTGTAGTCAAGTGAAAATTGATATGAACGTTGAGAACTTTGTCTTAAGCTGTGATGTATCTAAACAGTTTGCATTTCAATGTTTGGTCCCTAATGACAGCTTGACTTACGCTGTGGAGCTAAGAAATCATTAGCTGATCCTCCTAGACAATTGTTTGCTCTGAAGTCATGTGATATTAGCTCCACGAGGCCCCATTTGCTTATTGTTGGTGGAAGGTGTAGTTGTTTTTACTAGTCTATTGCAGTACAGGTATATTCCTGGCTATACTGCTGGTTTTGTGATCTGGAATTTTATTTTTTGCAGCGACTCTTTTGCTCGATTGTATGATCGGAGAATGCTACCTCCATTATCCTCGAGCCAGAAAAAACTGCCACCTCCACCTTGTGTCAGCTACTTCTGCCCAATGCATCTTTCTGATCGTGTTAGTTTCAACTTTGTTTCTGCATTATCTCACTCTAGAGTCTGCTAACAGTTTTTCTGGATAGACATTCTATTATTTCTTTATCATTAGAGATGCAGTGGTTTCAGTAGATCATGGGAGCATCTCTTCTCATTTTCACACGTGAAGCTTGTAGCTGCTTGCACTGAAGATGTCCTCCTCATGACCTTTTCTCTTGACTGCATAAAACAAGAAATCATTGAGAAGTTCTTGCAAGGAACTTGTTTAGTCTAGTGCTCTACTTGCTTTATTGTCAATGAGCTCTTTGTTGTCATTGTTTTGGTAGAGGGAGTAAAATGGGGAGGGTTGAAGAGAGGCTGCCTGGAAGAGAATCACATGCTTTTTTCTTCAGAACTTGACAATATTAAAATTTGATTAATCTAAAGAGGTAATCCACATATAGACACGTTTCTTTCTGCTGTCAACCATCTTAAAATTTGACGTTACATGGTTCTTTTTTCTTTTTTTTTCTGGCCGCCACCTTACAAATGGGGAAGGGGTCCTCTATCAAAGAGGATTAAATGGGAAGGGGGCTAACTTTAATGTAGACAGCGCTTCCCTTAGGAATAGAATGAAGCAAAGATAAAAAAAAAAATATATCTCTATGTAAAGTGCACTGCACTGCACTCACGGGTATGACCTAGTGGTTAATGAAGTTGGGTAAGAACTATGAGGTCGTGGGTTCAAAAATACCAGGTGGTTTCTTCCCCAACTGTCCAAGCAATGGGTGGACAGAGTTATCCAGTACCTGTGTTGGTGGGAGGTAGCATATGCCTGTGGAATAATCCAGATGAATGCAAGATGGCTTGAACACTATAGTAGCATATGAAGTTTGGTGCATCTACTTTTCTGGAACAATCAGTGAAGTTTATTTCTGCAGAATCTCTAACCAAGCAAAGTTACTTTGTATCCATTTAATAGCAACTGTTTGTAGTTCTATGTATGTATATGTATAGCATACCAGTCTTTGGTCTGACTGACTGGACACTGCTTGGCACTAAGAATGTTCAATTTATTTTTCATGATTGTGGCATATGACGTGGCTTCGGAAAGGGAAACTGCTGAATTTTTCTCTTTTTCCCCAGGGACGTTCTAGCTTGCATATGACTCATGTCGCATTTAGTCCTAATGGAGAAGAGGTTTTGCTTAGCTATAGTGGAGAACATGTGTACTTAATGGATGTGAATCCTGGTATGCAACTTCGGTTATATTCTTTCCTATACTAGATACTTGTGTTATTGATTCTGTTCTGCTCCTACCTTAAATGGTTATGTCTTCAGTTTTTGAAACCCCTGAGATGTATGATGAATCTAATGTATAGCTAAATGCTAGGGATAAAGCCTTTATTTCATAACCAAATGAAACTGTCTAAGGTGAGAATCCAAGACTGATGGGTACAAAATCCGTCATTATTAGCTAAATGGGTTCGAGGATTATTCTGTTACACATTCACTTATTCAATATGTGAATTATTATACTATGTTCCTCTGGTGCTCTCCTTCTCTTGCTGAAGCCCAACTCCAATTAGAAATTTAACAAGTTTGAAAGATAAGCTATGAGGGAAAGAATAAAAGAAAGGTGTATAATATTATTAAATAAGCATGTGACACGTGTGGGTAATCTTATGTGTAATTGATGCTATTTTACGTTTGTGCTGCACTTGGATGTGGGGGTGGGGAGCACAGAGTACATTGTGATGGGAAGCCTGATTTTATATGAGTGACCCCTGTAAGATACTCTTTAAGTTGCTCATCATCCTTGTCAAGGCGCAACCTCATTGAGGGAGAGAAAGCTTATTTATATTTTTCTTCTTTTGATTGTTTGTTGAATGTGGTCTTCCTTTTGGTAAATGGTACACCGACCTCGGGATCATGGTACCCGTATTTTGATACCAACTTGGTGCAACATTTGTGTATATATCTAATGTCTTTTTAGCTTAAAAAAGTAACTCTTTGTGCATGGGCATGCATTGTGCCAGTTATTCTGGGTGTCATTCAAGGGCTAATTGAATAATTTTTAGCCTTGTTAACATGCGTTTGCTATTTGGAAGTGACCTGAGTCAAAAAGTAACATGATTATCTGCTACCTTCTGTGATATTACATTCTGTGTGGTTCAAAGTTTAAGATAAGTCGTGCTTGAAGCTCTAGTTATCTTATTGACTTATGATTTATGAAGCATTTAATTCGTTGTAGCACATGGAAGTTCTATTTCATATACCTCTGGAGATGTGTCAAACCTGATGAAATTTGATCCCTTGGTCAACGGAATCGAATTACAATCATCAGTTAGTGGAATATTCTTAAATGGTTCTTCAGCAAGAAGAATTCCAGCTGCTAAGGTTATTCTTCCTTCTTTACCCCTCTCATGATCCCCTGCTCCTGGCCGAAAATGATTATAAACTGCATTTCGGTTTCTCTTGCTTTAGAGTGACATATCTTTAATCATCGTTGTTTCCTACTTTCTCCAGCTAGAAAAATGCAAAAGATTGATTCAGATGGCACTGAAGTCTTTGAAAGAGGATTCCAACTTTCATTACGGGATAGAAGCTTGTAATGAAGTCTTAGACGGTTGCAAGGATGAAATAGGTCCTCTTCTAACCTTCGAATGTCTATGCACTCGTGCAGCAATATTGCTTAAGGTATCTGAAGTCGGATAATTTCCTGATTGTACTGTAATTAGCAGTTCTTTTAAGGATAGTATACCGAATATAAAATATTTTTCGGCTTTTACCAGAGGAAGTGGCAAAATGATGCGCATATGGCTATAAGAGACTGTCATAGAGCTAGAAAGCTCAATTCATCCTCCTTTAGGCCTCTTATCTTGATCGCTGATGCCCTTTCACAGGTATGTTATTCAGTCTTTGTAAGAACTTTGGGGCTCAAGTTTCTTGTTTATAGACTGGATATATTAGGGACAATTACCAAGTAATTTTTGCACTCATCCCTCCTTTCATGGTTGTGATTCTCTGAGCAATATGGTATTTCTTGCCCGCTTTGATCTTCCTTCTCTGGTGTTTTATCAATTGTCAATGAGAAATTTCATAGGTGATTGTGCATCATATTTATGATGTACTCAAAATATAAGGCAATTTATGGTTAATCATGCTATGATATAGTATCATAATCATTTAAAGTTTCTGGATTCTCTCTAGATTAGGTTTTCTTCTCAGACATGGTATAACACTGGAAAACTCAAATTTAATGATCGCTCTTATTAGGAAGCCTTGTAAATGGTGTAGGTTTGCTTTTGTTGTGTTAGTTAAACTTTATGATTGATCTACACTTGATAATTCCTGTCTTCCAAGAATGTTCATTATTAAATTATATAGGAAATAGGGCTTCTTTTTTTATGCTGATCAGAAATGCATCTTCCTTGGTTTGCTTTCAAAAATGCACATATTGTACAACCTTTGATCTAATTATGTATTGTATGCAATTTTAACTGGATAAAATAAATTTCTAAACAAGGACAATTCGTAAAATGATTGAGATTATTTGGCTGATTTTCATTTATCACTTCTTTTGTGAGCTGTCATCGATTTTGTCTGCAGTTGGGTAAACACAAAGAAGCATTGGAGTTTGCTATTGGTGCTCAATCCTTGGCTCCATCTGATTCTGAAGTTGCATTAAAGGTGGAAAGTATAAAAGAACATATTGCTGCTGGTAAGTAACTTTCATTGAGCCTGCAATTGTATTTTGTAGCCTAAAATAAAAAATGTTCAGCTGGTATCAGCGCCAGCTCTGTAAAATCCTATTGAAACACTAGACTACCATTGAATATATACTACTTGGTGAATCCTTCAGTTCCCATTTGTCATGCTTAGAGAGAGGAGGTTTTAGGGGAAGGGGATAAATGTTGTTCAGACTAGATACTTCTGTAATCCTGTTTGTATTTTTCTGTCTATGACTAGCTGATGAATTATTGGTGAGCCTACTTAGCACCACAAATTTATGGGATTTCCTAATTATGTTGTTTTATGGCCACCTTAAGGACCATCTTCATGTTTTCCTGTATGCTCTACTGTGTTTTGATCCATTGGAAGCACTGCTTCCTTCACCTCGATGCCAATTTAGTTCTTGTGTGCCTGATAAATGTTTCAGAACTCTTATTATAGTTTCAATATCAGAATGATTTTGCAAGTTGTTTCTATTGATGAAATAGCTGTAGAGAGTTCATTATTGTTGAGGATGTAGATTCATTTTACTAGAGCTTGTTCCTGTCAAGAACGAAACGCTAATTCATATCCATGCTTTAATTGGTACCAACAATATGCCTGGATTTACAGCTGAAGCAGACAAAACAAATAAGGCAAATGGTGGAGAATCTAGGTCTGATCCACGGGCAGGAAGAGTATTATCCCTAAGTGACATACTCTATCGTTCAGACGCAAACAGTGATGCATCACAAGATGGTCCCAGGTCTGAAAGAGATGATTCTGATGATGATGACGGGGAGTTAGAATTGGCTTTTGAAACATCAGTGTCTGGTGATGAAAGACGAGATGCTGATCCTAATGTCCTTCATGGAAGTTTGAACTTGAGAATCCATAGGAGAGGTGATTCCCCTGGGGAGACTGGACGGGCTGATTGTTCTTGCGGTTCGCCAGCCTCTAGTCAAAAAGAGACAGCTTATAAGGTCTGGCTTGAATGTTGTTTTCCTGTGCTGTGAAATTGTTTGGTCTCCCTTCTTTCTCTGGGTTCAGAAAAGATCATCATTTCTCTATCCTTTTTACCATGTTGTGTTTGCTTTGATCTATTTGTGCATCTTTCTACTTTATTGAGGCTTTTTGTCTATTAAGGTCAGGCATGATGCAATGGTTCTGCATATGATATTAGAGCTGTATATCTCAAACGTCTGGTTAGGTTATTTCCCTTGATCAGTCTCTCATATCATCTTTCCAGCATCTTTTTTTAAACTTGGATTTGTATTCTGAGTCAAAGCATATAGCTGTTCTTGGTGGCTGGTCCGAGTAGATTGAGTGATGACTTGCTAGTTTTGTTGCTGATGAATCCCCTGCTCCAACACCTGGTGATGTCATAGAGATGGTTCACATAATTTGCCTCATATGGAACTGAATTTTTGTTTTGCTCACGTGACCAACAGTTACGAGATCTTATGTAAATTATTATTCACTTCACCTACATCAAAAAAAGAAGAGGAGATTTTATGTAAATATCAAAGGTTATCATAGGTATTAGAAGGTGAAATGTACTGCTGCTTCTTAAAAAATAAATGGTGAGCTAAACTGCGGGAAGCAAATAATCAGGTGCATCCAATTGATCATAATGATTGTCTTTGAGATACCATCCTGTAAACTGTTTATTGAATTGCAGGAGTTGTTCTTGGGAGAAACAGTTTCATTTGTTTTGAAAAGCATCAAAATGCTCATTCTGCTGACTGACTAATAGTTTGCATAATAGTACTATAGTAAGCAGTCATAGCTTACCTTTGTTAACAAAGATGTCAAAATGTTCAGGAAGCCATAATATTGAAATTTGAACATGTCTTTCTGAGTAATTTCTTTCCCCTTGTTGTATATATGCATGTACATCTTGCCTTTCAATATCGAGTTTGTTTCCTTGTTTAAACAGTGTCCTTTTTTGTTTGTCTCAAATTGTATTGCAGCCTGAAGCAGTGATAGATATGAAGCAAAGATATGTTGGTCATTGCAACGTAGGCACTGACATCAAACAGGCAAGCTTTCTTGGTGAACAAGGTATTCAACATCATAATGGTCTCCATGTTCATGTTTATGCTGAAATATTATCTGGTCATTATACTTGAAAATAATAGATGAGTAGAACAAGTGCCTTTTTACCTGCTTTCTCCCCTTTAATCTCTCTTAGAAGGATTTATTGAAAAAAGAAATTTAAAGTATGTAGATATCAAAGTCAATTGGTCTGTATGTGTGACATTATGATGGTTGCTGGCTTTAAAAGAGGACGAGGTAGACCTAAATACACGTAAAAGGAAATTTGTCTCAAAAGATGAATCTCTAAGAATCCACACGACCTTTGTTAAAAACAGAACAAAAGGAGGCAAAAGATGAATCTCTAAGAATCCACACGACCATTTTTGTAAGGATCTCAGTGGATATGTTGTAAAAATCAATTGTGCTAGGCGAATATATTGCTAGTGGAAGTGATGATGGCAGATGGTTTATTTGGGAGAAAAGAACTGGTCGATTAATAAAAATGCTTCATGGAGATGAAGCAGGTATTTTTCTCGGTTTTCATAAATTTGTTAAAATTCTTTTACTTGTACTGTCATACCTTGTCTAACATCTCGGCCTTCACCCCTGTTCAGTTGTAAATTGTGTACAGTGCCACCCATATGATTGCATTGTGGCTACTAGTGGAATTGATAATACCATTAAGGTGGGTGAGAAATGTCACAAGTACTTGGGAGTAGTTGTTACTATGTGTAACGACAAATTTACATATCCGTTTATATGCAATTCTTTCAGATTTGGACTCCGACTGCTTCTGTCCCTTCCCTCGTGGCTGGTGGAGCTGCAGGACCTGAGACTTCCAATGTGTTAGATGCAATGGAAAGCAATCAACGCAGATTGTGCCGCAGGCGTGAAGCTGTCTTGTAAGACTTTACAGACTTATTATCTTTCCTCTAAATTAGTTTTACAGATGCTTTGAGACATCAAACTTCTATTGTACACCTGTCAAACTCTAATAGGGAATTGAGGAGCAGACTCTGTTTAGTCTTCTCTTCGGGTGATACCATAATTTATGATCTGTCTTTTCTGTGCAAAGCCTGGGTATGTTAGCTAGCTCATACCCCTGTTCCTCTGCTGTTAGTAGCCTACCTTATGTTAGTTCAAACCCATCTTCCTCCAGTATTGTTCAAACGTGGGAAGGTATCTATCAGGATATCACCTTCTCTGGCCAGATCTTCCAATATCTAGACAATTACAGATCACTGTGCCGGCTCCTTTACAGCTTGTTTGGATGGTGGTTTTCTGGATGATATGGTTAGGTAGAAAACCATGTTTGTTTTGATTGTTTTTTTAGTTACATAGTATGCTATGGTTTGATTTCATGGCTTAGTAACCATGAAAACCCTCACTTTTTAAAACCACCAATTTGGTGGTATCCCATTGTTTACTTATTTTTTTCAATTATACCTTAATTTTAATAATTCTAGTTTATCGTTTATTCTTTATTAAACTTTACCTTACTCATTCCCCTCCACATTAACTTTTGAAGCTTCTCTTCCGCCTTCGGTCTTCTCTCGCTCGTTTCGGTCTATTTTTTAATGTTCCTTTTTTTTAAAATTTCTCTTATTTCACATAAATTAAGTTATTTTGACTTTGGGCTATAACGTATGTAATTGGCTACTATTTTTAATTAATACTTTTATTTTAAAAAATTAAAAAATATTGATAAATTTAATATTTATAATAATTAAAGACTTTTTTATAAATTTACCAGTCAGTATACAGTACTCTACAGTACCATACAATACCTTACTGTACATTATGAAACCATGGCAAACCACTATCAAAATAGAGTGTAAAGGGCGGGCGTCATTCTCTGCATTCTGGTTGTAAGGCACCTAAAGAAATATAATGGAACCATGTAAATCTTGATGAGATTGTAGTGTAACTAATGATAGAAGAACACTTTCACGTTGACTGATAGATATGAAATGAATTTTTTTCCTATTTTTAAGTATTTCTTCTAGTTTGTGACAACTATGAGCTATCCATTTTGTTTTCTACAGGCCTTTTGAGTTTTTGGAACGATTTAGGATGCATGAGTTTACAGAAGGCAGCTTACATCCATTCGAATGCACACAAAGCTGAGAATGTTAATTTGATTATCTTAAATACTGGTATGACACGTCGTTATCTAACCCTTCAATTTTATTTTATTTTTCCGACAAGGATAAATGCTTAGCTGATATACGTGAAAGTTCCACTCGGACTTACTCGGACCTAAGTATTGATGTGTGAGCTTTTGGATCACCTTCTTCTGAGTACCTACACACTCTAGCACCACTACTTTTTTTGACTAATGCTTGTTTGAGAAAATGCATACCAATATCTAACAAGTCATAGTTCCTCTACTTCCTAGCAATTTTATCTTCGTCAATAAGGTTAGAATGACAAAAGTGATGCATGGTAAAAGTATCCTTTCTTAGACTATAATAGATTGAGAAAGTAACTTATACAATTAGTATTGCAGTTGAGTTAGAGTCTATTTGGATGGGCTTATTGCTTTTGACTTATGAGAGTAAAGTCATAAGCTAGACTTTCGAGCTTATTTTTATCTTTTTGGCTTAAAAACAAGTGCTTATAAGAACTTTTTAAATTTATCCAAATACACTAAAAGTGCTTAAAAGCTATTTTAGCTTAAAAGCACTAAAAATAAGTCAATCCAAAGAGGCTCTTAGACAGACATATCACATATATGCTTATCTGACTGATTGTAACAGGAATGATTAAAATTATTTGTAAGTAGTTCTTTACCTTTGAATATTGTAATGAAATGAGTCCATATCTGAGTAAAATGGATTTTGAAGATTCATATATCTGACCTCGGAATAGCTTTTGTTAGATCAAAAGGAGTGGTTTGGTAGGATGTATTAGATAAAATAATACTGGTATTAGCTTTGGCATTGAAATCCCTTGTTTGGAAGTGTTTTCAACCTACGTATAACTAAGTTATACCCCCTATATAGTACTAATCTTATACGTAGCCAACCATAGCATCTGAAATACTAGGATTATTAATATATGGATAAGCATAGTTAAGATAGAACTTCCCTTGAAGCCATGCAAACTGCAATTAAGAATTTGGTGGCGCAACAGTCTTGCTTGTTTCGTATTGACATTTGTGTTTAATTACAGATGCCTGGATATGAAGTTTATCTGTTGGACAAGCTGGCTTGGGACAGAGGAAAGTGTGTCATGTATAGTTATCGAAGTCTATTGAAAATTTTGGATCCTAAACCAGCGGAAAATTTATCAAGATGTAATTTATATTTTAGTTTTACTGTATCATATCCTAATTCTTCTCAACTGTACTCTCTTCCTGCGAGGTTTCTGTAAATATATATATATATATATATACCAGTCTCATATGTAACATAGTAATAAATTTGAGGTAAAAAAATTGATGTATTGAGTCTTTGATTAATAATTTGCGGTGCCGTTAACTTCAACTGTTTAATATTGGCATGAACGCCTACTAATTGTATGTTATACTGTTAGTTTTCCATGTATGGTTATATGGCTTGGCTGTTCGAGTAAAGAAATAGTGTTCATTATTTAGGAAATGATTTTTCAGTTGTCAATTTATATGGTACTGCGAATAAATGATTTTGAAACGTAATCACCACACTGATGGTGATTAATGAGACTAATTTGAAGTAAATATAATTACATAAGGTGCAAAAGGAAAAAAAATACACACTAAGAATCTTGAACTTACACGGAAGCATATTCACATAAAAGAAATCAAATGAAACTATTCCGACCAATTATAATTGTCTAAATTAGGTATAAAATTCTTTAACAACCACATTCTCGGTGCATAGGATTTTAGACAAATTGATGTGTACATAATTTTATTCTTGCTTAGTGAATATAGACATGTTATTTTTGATAGATTTTTCATTCAAATATATAAATGAAAATTGGTATAAATTGATACGAATATTAATATAGAATTAAAACCATGTCCGTTGAGAATTTTGAAATTAGGTTGTCATTTTTTCTTTGTTTTCTACGTGTGGGCCATATATTGTCTTGCTATGTCACCTATGAATCCTTCCTCCTCTCCCTTCTCACTATGAGGTGGAAAGAAAGAAAAACCATTCAATGAATTCAATTGAATTCAGTATTTTCTGAATTTTATTTAAAAAAATTAAATTTTAAATTCATAGAAGTCCAAAAATAAAATATTGCAAAAATTAAATTCAAATCATAAATCTATGTCCAACATTCCACACCCCTTTTATTTATTTTATGGGATTGAGAGTTGAAAAAAGAAGAAACTTGTTGAATGAAGAAACAAGTCTTTAATATGGCATTTACCATGCCATTCCACGATCCACTAATTCAAAGCACCTGAAATCTTTTGGAAATTTTATAAGCTTATAGTAAATACAGTCCATGATAATTGAGTGTACGCCAAAGCATTCCCTTTTTGCCATGCTGAAGAAGCCATCCAAGACTTTTTAACGGGCAGAATAAGAGCGAACAAAATCGAATCGAAAATTATATCAAATTATAAATTGAGTGAATTCAAAAAATAATAATTTGGTTAATGGTTTGATTTGAGTTGATTTGATATTGACAAAAAAATTCAACTATACTTGAATTGGTTTGGTTTTAACTTAAAGAAGTCTATTTGAAGATAAACTAACCTAACATTATAAAAATAATTTTTAAAATTTATTTCATACATAAACTAATAAAAATATTTACTTTGATATAATTTATAAATATTTCTCATAATTTTTTCTTTTAACATATTATTTCAAGTTTGACTCTAATAAAGCTATAGTCCATCAATAGTAACTCTAATAAAGCTCAAATTAAAAATTAAATTAATACTAATGCTAAAAAGTATCAATTCAACATTAAAAAATAATGATATCATTGAGTACTTGTTCTTTAGTTTTACATTAATTTAGACAATTAGAATACATAATCTAATTTTATTTGTTGAATATTTTAGTTTTATTACTCAGATCATAGTTTGTGTTGTTTTCTTAAGAAACATCCTAGATAGTTGTATTTTGGAAGGACTAAATAAATATTTGAAGCACAAGTTAATTATAAAAAGAATAATCTGAAAGCCCGAGGTTAAAAAATTCCAAGTTTTCTTAATTTGATTTATAAATTTAAAAATCTGCGACAATTAATTTTGATTTGATATTTAAAAAATTCGAATCGATCTGATCCATATATACTCTTAGATAGGAGCGCCAGATAGTGATCGTTAGATCGATTATTTTGTATAAATAATTGAACTATTGATTAAACAAAAAAATTTATGTTTAGAAGATAAAGGAAGAACTGAAAGATTCTTTTAGATGTAATTACTGTTTGGATGAGTAAATTATTCATATTTAAAATGGATTAAAATGAATTCTTTTTCTCCACCACTTAAGGCCTAAAGGATGGAGAAAAGAAGCCAAACAAGGACTCCCTTTTACTCAAATTGCTAATCTATGAAACAATCGTGTCCGGCAAACCAAAATAATTTACTTCACAATTTGCACAAATTAATCTTGGTTATCAATTTTAAATTTTTTCTTTAAAAAATAATATCATATAATATATGTTAAATCAACTTTATTTATCATAGACTTGTATGCTTTTTCTTTTTATTTCTTAGTCAAGTCGTCTTAATAAAAAAATGAAAAACGAGTGAACAAGGAAAGAATGTCCACTCAAATAAACTTTAAATTCCAACCAAAACAACAAAATAAATAAATAAATAGTAGCTACGTGCCCCACGGTTCCATTTTAGCAGTAAATTGACAAATTACAATAGATTACATAATTGTCACTCAAGGGACCCTTGAAAATGATATGATGATTTATTTCTAACGTTCATACATAATTCTAGGAAAGAAAACAAGAAATTATGATTGCCTATTTGGTCCCAAGATATTGATGAATTTTTACTTTGATCATAGTATAATTTGATTTAATATATTCAATTTTTAGTTAGTCAAAACATGTCGTTTGAGCTCTTTTACTTAGAAAATATGTTATATTTAGACTATCTGTACAATTGTATTAGCGTTTGGCTATATACTTTGAAAATCTGATTAGTTTTTGAGCTTTCACTCACAAAATTTTATGAAAAGATTCAAGTAAAACATATGTCCAAATACAACTTCAAGTTTCAAAATTACGATTTAAAAAACTTCAATGTTCAGGTTTCAACTTTAAAATTTATGGTCAAACGATAGCTATATATATTGCACTCAAATAACAATACAAACTTGGTATTAAAGAATAGTTATAGAGATATATTACATCATTTTTCTATTTATGAACTCAAACCTTATTCTTCTGGCGTTGATGTTACGAATGAACCTCCCTTTTCAGACCAACAACTTTGCTTTAGCATTTTGTGCCATGTAAGATATCACATGCACTAAAATAAAAAATTATAAATAACTAAAAGAATCAAATGTGCTGTTAATAAAAAGGTGGGGGCAAAAAAGATAAAAGTTTACCCTTCTATTATGGTACTTTCTTTTTCTTTTCTTGTGTGGCAGACAATCTCCTTCGACACCCCATACCCCACCCCCAACCCCCAAACACACGTATACATATACATGTCTCTCTCTATATATATACATATTATTACATACATAATTAAAATTCCCTAGGGGAAGAAGTTTTAGTTCATAATTATAACTAGAGAAATGATACATAAATATGACTATCAATAGAGGAGGAGGAGCCATTGAGTGTTGCATGTGTGGAGATTATGGCTTGGCTTCTGAGCTTTTCAAATGCAAAATTTGCCAATTTAGATCCCAACACAGGTACTTATTTTTGTATTTCTCGTAAGTTGTTTAATACTTTGCAACTAAGTTGCGAAGAGTCTTTACTTTTTTTTGATGCCGTCTTCGTGTGGATTTTCAAAAAATATACTATTTTAAAGAATCCGATATTTCNGATATTTCTGAAGAGTACTTGGAGCAACATAGCTTTGCAAATATTATATCGTATACGTAATATGATCTGGTTGGTTTAAATTGATCTTTGATTTAATTTCTTGGATTTTCTTGAAAATATAGGGATTAAAAAGTCTCTTCTTTTTTTTTTTTGCAGATATTGTAGCAATTTGTATCCCAAAGCTGAGTGTTATAGAGTTTGCAATTGGTGCTTGAGTCCAAAAGATATTTCTGGAGAAAAAACACAAAATTCTTCAAACTCTTCATCATCATGTAGAAATACTACAAGTGACGATAATATTCAAGGTGGTCCAAAGTTGAAGAAAAAGTTGATCATTAAAAATGAAAATAATGATATTATTGGAAGAACAAGTCCTAAGGGGAAACTAAAGAGTTGTAATTTGAAGGTTCAAGTTATCAAGAAAAATCCCAACAAATTACAAAAGTCTCCCTTGTTGGCTGCTAGAAAAAGGGTAATAATTGATGAAGTGAATATTGAAGAAAAAATAAGGACAAAATCAGAGGAAATATCAAATAGAGGGATTACAACAAAGGTAATTAGAAATAGGGTAAGGAGATATAAGCTCTTGGATGAAGTCTCAAGTTAATAATTTTTCAAGAGTTTAATTAGTAGAATTTTTATGGTTTTTTTATGTAGAGGAAAAAGAAAATGGGGTTGATTAATTACAACCCTTTGATTATGATTGAGAAATTTACAATGTAAAAATAGGGTTAGTGGAGTACTCTTGTTGACTTTGGCTCTATTTTTCTTCTTGTTCATAATTTGCCTTTTCAATTGGGGAAAGAACAAAGAAAAGAAAAGAAGTGATAAACATGATTTTTCTTGATTCAGAACCTCATTATTGATAAGTACTGTTATGGATATAGTTAATTATTCATAAAAATATGACTCATTCAATCTGTTGATGTTTGAACGAGCTAACAAGTAATTATTTATTTATTAATTCAATTTATTTTGATTCGTTTAATTTAATGTGTTTTAAATTTAAGCTTATTCGGGTTAGTTATGTAGACTAATTCGACTTATATGATAAAATTTGTCAAAATAATTTTATTTTGAAAAAATAAATTAAGATATTATAAATAATTATAACAAAGAATAAAAACTATTAGATAACTAAATAAATGATAAAATTCAAACTCTGCAAGAGTTGTTTAAGTTAGATGAATGTCAGAACTATATTATGATCCATTATTTAACTATCTTAACTTAGTTCATCTTACTTTAATCTTTAAATTGACTAACAAAAAATAATATATTTATTTATTAATTTAATTTAAATTTAAATCAAAATTATTGAGTTTTATGGAATTGATATAACAGCAATGTTGCTCATTTTTTCTGTGCATGTACAAAATTTAAGTGGTAGGAGCAATTAATATAATGGAGTGAGCCAACATTATGGGTAGGAAATTCTGTTGTTTTCTTATCCCAATATGTTAGTGACAACTAGGGGTGTGCATGGTCCGGATTGGTTCGGATTTTTTAAACACCAAACTAAACCATTTATGTCGGATTTTTTAATATAAGATCTTATATAGGAATGTCTCA
>DF365459.1:170-12445 GCA_000787875.1 Solanum virginianum
AATGTGTTCCAAAAGTTGTTGTACATTTTTCTTGTTTATTTGGAAACTTTTCTCTTTTTGGTTGAATTGATTATGAAGGGAGGCTACTGTTCTTAATGAAAATTGGTTCCATAATGATGTATAAAGGTTGTTGCACCATTTTTACAGTCTGTGAAAGTGAGTTCTTGTGTGATATCGTAATTATGCTCATAATAGGAACTTGTGGGCTGATTGATTGAGGACTATGGACTCACGTCCTCCACCTATCTTTAGGACTGTTTTTGAACTATTTTAGGAATAGTTTTATGAGTATATATGATAGGGATAATTTGGTTAAAGTTGGAATAGGTTTGGAATTGTCGACATCAAACTGTAACGAAGGGATGTCACGTTATGCTGCCTATTGTATGTTGCGTAGAATTGTTATGTGTTATGCTTTGTAGGCTGTTGTAAGACTGTTATGGCACTAAAATAGGCTGCATATGGTATGTATATGAAAATGCATATTAGAAAATACGATTAGGGGTAGGAAGGTTGAAAGAATACGCTCGGCTTTATAATTATCCGCTTGATGCCCGTATGTTTTTTTTATGAGATTGGGCTGCCAAAATATATCTATTGGCTGCTAACACCCACAAAAAATTACCGAAATAGCCTGTTTTCTTATTCTTGGACCATAAAATCCTACCAGGCGTCTCCCGCTGCAAATGGGCTACTTAGGCATTTTATCGAGCTCTTTGGGGACCCACTTATGTGATTTTTCGGGAAAGTTGCACTGAACCCCCTTCCGCGTCAAATTCTGTGGGCTAACACCCAATGAAAACTACTGAAATTGTTTGTTTCCTGTTCCTTGGCCCATAAAATCCTATCAGGCTTCCCCCGCAACTGTGCCACCTAGGCCTCTTGCCGAGCTCTTTGCAGACCCACTAGTATGATTTTTTGGGAAAGTTGCGTCAGAGCCCCCGACAACGCCAAATTTCGTGGGCTCACACCCGCAAAAAATTATCGAAATCTACTAACTCCAGTTCCTTGACACATAAATCCTACTAGGCATCCCTTGTCGCAGTCGGGCTACGTGGGCCTCTTGTCGGGAATGTTACAGATCCATTCGTATGATTTTTTGGGAAAGTTGCATCAGAGCCCGCTACCGCGCCAGATTCTGTGGGCTAACACCTACTGAAAATTGTTGAAACCACCTATTTCCTATTCCTTGGCCCATCAAATCCTACTAGGCGTCCCCCACTGTTGTCGGGCCACGTGAACCTCTTTCGAGGCTCGTTCCGAACCCACTTTATGAATTTTTTTAAAATTTGCGCGAAGCCCCAGTAGCGCTAGATTGTGTGGACTTACACCCATAGAAAATAATTGAAATTGCTTGTTTCTGGTTCCTTGGCCCACAAAATCCTACCAAGTGTTCTCTGCCGCATTCGGGCCATGCAGGCCTCTTGCCGAGCTCATCCTACCAGGGCCCCGGCAATGTCGCCGGACCACCTGGGTCACTTAGTGGGCTCGTCCTCAATCCACCCGTATGATTTTTCGCGATGCTTTGATCGGAACCCCCAAAGTTGCGCTGAAGCCCACTACAACACCAGATTCGGTAGGCTAACACCCACAAAAACTACCGAAATCGCATGTTTCCTTATGACTCATAAAATCCTACTAGGTGTCCCCCACCACTGTTGTGCCACCTAGGCCTCTAACCTGTGTCCCCCATCACTATAGAGTAGGAAATTGAGGATATACAAACCATGACCCACTTTACAAACAACTCAGGGAATTGGAGACCTCCTTCGGTACAACTACTTCATGAGTCCCAAGATACCTCCTTTACAAACAATTGTTGACTCATGTACACCATGATCGATTTTCCAAACAACTCATTGTTAGAATCCTTGCAAGTGTGACTATATTGTTTTGATGATGACAAATGGCTCCAACAACAGTAGGATGAGGAACCAGGTCCAGCATACGTGCACTAGTAAAGATATGCAGAGTCCCAGTCAGAATCTGAGTGATATTTATGGAAACAGAACCATACGAGATACAGTGAAGGTAGCAGCTTAGGAAAAGGACTCCTTTATGGAAAAGAACGACGTGCCCTTCTCAAGAAAGAAGTCCTATATGAAACGTCTCTAGGTTTTAATATAAATACCATCATCAACCCTAGAATACATAGCTTTTGCAATCAGAAAGTTGGCGACTCAAGCAAGATCTAGAGTTAAGTTTTTCTTTATTGTTCAAGTCTGACAATCTTCTTAGAATCTTTGTTTAGTGACAAATATTGTAAGAAGATGTTTTTTGTTTAGAGTGAGTTGTGATTGAGAGTGGGTTTGACTCTCAAGAGTTGAGTGAGTTGCAAGAGTTGTAAGCTGAATGTTGCTCGGTTGAAGTTAGTGAATTGTTAAAATCCTACGAGTGTAGGTAGTGGTTGTTTCTCCCTTGAGTAAGGAGTTTTTCACTATAAGTTATTTGTCTTTCTTTACTACTTTCGCAAACTCGTTGGTACTGTTCATTGAACCTGGTTCACTAGAAGTTTAGGGGCACTAATTGTTTCAATTGGTATCAGAGCAGGTCTTTTCGAAACAAGGCTAGCTACCCCGAAAAGATTATGGCAGCCCCACCTACAGTACAAGAATACTATGGTTGGTGAAAAACTAGAATGATGAATCATATTGAGGGTGAACATCCTGATCTCTGGAATGTGGTACTCAACGGACTAACTATGGGATGTCACGTTATGCTGGATGAATCATATTGAGGGTGAACATCCTGATCTCTGGAATGTGGTACTCAACGGACTAACTATTCCAATTAAGGATGTCTCGACTGTGGGTGCTCCAAAAGTACCCAAGGAATGCAGTGAATGGAATGATGTTGATAAAATTGTCATTCAGAATAATATGAAGGCAAAATAGATCTTACTGTGTGGTATCGATCCTGACGAATACAACATGGATATCTTCATGCCAAGATGCTAAACAGATCTGGATACTCTGAAAGTTGCTCACGAAGGTACATCTCAGGTGAGAAAGGCTAAGATCGATAATCTCAATCGACAATATGAGTAGTTCATAATGCATGAAGGTAAAATAATACATGTGATGGAAACCAGGTTCTCTGCTATCGTCAATGAAATCTACTCCTTGGGAGAAGTCATCCCCACAGGGAAGGCTATTCGAAAGCTGCTAAGCATGTTACATGAATCCTGGGAAAGAAAGGTTGAAGCCATTATTGAAGCCAAGTATCTAGACACCATGACTATGGATTAGCTTATGGGAACCTTGGTCACTTATGAATCAAGAAGAATCAGGAGAAGGAGCTCAGCAATAAAAGGAAGGACAAGAACCTGGTCCTAAAAGCCACAGAGAAAGAGGACTATGAAGAAGAAAACATTGCCTTGATCACCAAAAAGTTTCAACAGGTGCTGAGAAGAGGAAACACAGGACAAAGAAGAACCACTCAACGAACAGTTGAGAAAAATCTGAGGGAACAATTATGCCACAAGTGTGGTGGCCCTGACCACTTCAGCAAGTTCTGTCTACTCTTATTTATAATCAACAATATGGGATGAAAAGATACTACTTGATCAAAACAAACTCATCTAGAAGGAACATATCCTTTTTGTGAATTTCAAATTAATTTCATGAATTTTCTTTTATTAATCAATAAATAATTCGATGAATTAATTAATCAATAATATTAGAATTAATAAATGAACTTTATCTAAATTCCCAACCAGTCAATCACATCATTTGTCAAAGTTGAAAGTAGAGTCAAGGCCGAGTCGAGCAAGTAATAACAATAACGGTGCGAGGAGGCACCCTCTCCTTAAACCCTTTAAGTACTAAAGGGAGTGTTTCCAAATATAAGGATTAAGAGAAAAATGAGTTTTCATTTTTTTTCTTCACTTGGTTTCCCTTATTTCTCACTTCACACCTTACTCAAATCCGATAGAACGATCTGCGAGTCTTGAGTTGCCACCATCTGAATCAAAAACATTTTTTAATTTGTGGCCTCCTCTTGTTTTCCATATTGCTTAAAATGTATAATTATTAGTTTGTCCTTAAATTTATTACTCCTAGTTCAAAAAGATAAAATACATTGACTTTCCAAAGTATTTGGTGTCCAAATTGAGTATGAACAATTGCATCATGTAATCAATGGATCCTGGAATATTACTACCTATTTTGTTACAGAATTTCATCTCATTTTATAATGTCACACTTTTACAAGGCTCTGAAAAGATTAGTTCATACCATGCATCGAAGACTCCAAGTAGACAGCAATGACTATAATCTTGCTTCACGCTTCTATCAACCTTCCCATACATTGACAGGTGGCCTTACTTGCGGAAATTTATTGAATGAGGACTATTGGCAGCTGCCTTTCCTCAATCAACTCCTCCACAATCTTCAATTTCGTAGGATAGCTCCTCTCTAAACAGGTTCACTCTCTTTACTACAACTTCCACCTGAATCCCTATCTCCGCCTACAAATTTGTAGAATACCATTTCCTGATTAGCATGAAGATAAAAACTAAGCAGACCATGCACACCAAATCCAATCCATTTTAGAGCATACAATTGACTGGAAATTCTAGTTAAGGCCAATCTTGATCAGTATAACTATTAATGTAATGAGACGAGCTTTTCAATTTTACTAGTGAGAAGATAGAATACAGATTCACTTTTCACAAACAAAAAGGTTCAAACATGCTCGGCTCCAAATAGTTTTGACCACAGAGGTTTTAAGAACATGGAGAAAGCTAAATGATCAAAGTTGCTCATTTCCTTCAATGATACAACATATACTTTCAAAAGATAAGAACTCTCATGTTAGTATTTTCATTTATGAGAGACCAAGAGACAGAGATTACCTTAGAGTTGTGGCAGCATCCTGCTTAGGCTTCAGAAAGCCCTTCACGATTTCTTTCTCTCCTTAGTTGTGTCACACTTGCTTGTTTGTTGAAAAAAGAAATTTAATATAAAATTCTTGAGAGCGTTTGTCATCAGTTGCTATCAAATCAAACATACTATCACCAATAGTCTCTGCAGGAACATGTTCCATTTTCAAACTTATGGAACCTATTGGCATCCCTAACAAGAAATATTTTCTTCAAAATCTTGGACAAACCCTTTATGTACTCATGACAATCTCCACAAACTCTCAAATTCTTGAAAACACGAATTGGCTTCCCCTCAATTTCATCGCCACCAGAAACAAGTGCCAAACCAATTGCCAATTTCTCGCTGTGAAATCGCAGGCTCTCATCCCTTGTTTCATCCTCAACATCGTGTAATGAAAAGCTTACTTCCCGTGTGTAACCGAGTTCATATTTCATTTTCTTCTCCATCTTATACAAAAATTCGTGGATAGCTGTAGTAAGTGGGTGTGTCTCATCTCTGTTGTAGAAAAAGTGCATCTTCTTGTTGATCTCTACCCAACTTTGTCCTGCTTCTTTCCTTAAACCTTTTGTTTTCACCAGTCCTCTTAATCCCTCACATTCTTCCCATAGGCGGGCATCAGCGAAAATGTTTGACATCATAACATAATTCACCGGATTATTGCCATCTAATTTTAAGAGAATCTCCCCAACTTCTCTTCCTATTTCTACATTCTTGTGTACCCTACATGCACCAAGCAGTGTCTGCCAAATACCAACATTTGCTTTTACTGGCATGTTCTCTATCACAGCCTTAGCTTCTCTTAGGCGTCCAGCTCGACCCAGGATATCAACCATGCAAGCATAATGCTCTACTGAGGGTTTTAACCAATTTGAATTGCATAGTTTTGAAAAGTATTCTTCACTTTCTTGAACTAACCCCGAATGACTACAAGCTGTGAGCAGAGCTAAGTAGGAAACCTCATCAGGTTCAATACTATCCATATGCATTTTCTTGAATAGTTCAACTGCTTCTCCACCAAGACCATACTTCCCATACCCGGTGATCATAACTGTCCATGAAATCACATTTTTCAGTGGCATAACATCAAAAAGTGTCTCGGCTTCCTCTATTAACCCACATTTTAGATACATATCCATGATTGAATTCAATACAGATATGTCTAAACCAGCAGGTATTTTTACTGCACAACAATGCAATTGTTTCCCAAGCTCAATTAGAGCAAAATCAGCAAAGATACCCATCATGCTTGACAGTACAAACCCATCCAATGATATGCTACTTTCCCTGAGCTGCTTGAACAGGTCCATCGCCTCTGTTAGTTTTCCTTCTTGAGCATACCCTACGGTCAGTGTTGTCCATGATATCATACTTTTCTGTTCTACTTGACTAAACACCTTATGTGCTTCAAACAAGTTTCCTGATTTGACATACAAATCAATAAGGGCGCCTGCAATAACTTTCTGGCTGGAAATAAGGAATCCCCTGGTAATAAGAAAAGCATGAATTTGGCCGCCTTCACGGACTGCCTTAAGACCACTGCAAGCCTTCAATGTGCTTGCAAACGTAAACTCGTCTGGCATTTCTCCCTGTTGTTGCATTTGTTTGAACAGAAACAAAGATTTATCACCAAATCCTCCCATTGCATACCCTGCTATCATTACATTCCAAGTTATGAGACTCTTTTCTGGCATTTCATGGAACTTCTTTTCAGCCTCACCAAGTTCCCAACATCTTGAGTACATATCAATAATTGAATTGCCTGCAACTGGATACTTTTCAAACCCACTTTTAGCACAGAAGGCATGAACCTGTTGTCCATTTTCCAGAACACCAAGAATACCACATGCCTTTAAGTTGGTGGAAAAAGTGTATTCATTGGGCCTTACATTTGAGAAGAGCATCCGAGAGAGAAGCAACAAGGATTCTTGAGCATTAGCATGTTGTAAGTGTCCACACATTAAAGCCGTCCAAGAAACCACATTTTTTTCAGGCATTTTGTCAAACACTGAGCAAGCCAGTTTCACTCTACTGCACTTGCCGTACATATCAATGAGATCATTGCTTATCATCAAATCAAATGCATAACCCATCCTTAATATAGCTCCATGAACTTGCTTTCCCACATCTAAAGACAAAATCTTCGAACAATTTCTCAGTAGTTCAGCCAACTTTTGCCTCTCATTCATTACCAAAGTTGTACCTTGCATCTTCTTATCAGATAGCGTATAAATCTCTTGTAGAATTCAAAAGAATTGTCCAAATATTTTTCATCTCATTTGAAACTCTGAAAAATTGTAGTTAAACAGGAATCCAGGTTCTAAATATTCTATTTTTCAGAGAGAAGAACGGCCAAAGTAGACCTGACCTGAACAAGTACATCTGACTTTTCGTTTTGATTATGAATCAAGAGTTAGTGCAGTTGACCTGTGCTTGTTGAATACCTCTCAACAGCCTGTTCCAGGGAATGCTCTAGTCTTTTTGTAACTAGCAGTGGAAAGAGAATGAGAAAGGGAATCGATTTCAAGTAGCGGTAGAAGTTGATTATGCAGTAGTGGTAGCTTGTGACCTCTCGTCTGAACCCTATTTCCAAGGGTGGTTAGGGTTATATTATGTAATAGGAGAGACAAACTGGTTTCTGTTCACTCGAACCAGCATCAGCCTCTTTTCTTTCGATCTTCTCAAAAAAATGCAAGCATAATGCTCTACTGAGGGTTTTAACCAATTTGAATTGCATAGTTTTGAAAAGTATTCTTCACTTTCTTGAACTAACCCCGACAAGTTTGTTAATTAGTCCCCTGAATTGACAAATGACCGGCTATTTATCAATGAAACGAATAAGTTTTATCATCACATGAATCAATAGAACAGTTGATGATGAGTAAAACCTGGAGGGCAGGTTAAGGATTCCAGAAACTCATCAAGGATGGTTCATATGTCCGACCTCAGCTAGTTTGAACTTGAGTAATTGATTTCTGATTCACTACAAAATGTAATGAAGTCAGAAAAATATTTTCTTTACTGAGTTATTTATGTATAATATTATGAGACATGGTTAGCCCTCCAACCAACTGCCAAACACTGTATTAAATATATGTACCACCCCTACCCTTAAACCTACATAGAGGAAGTATAAAATAATTACGAATCCATTATGCTTATGTTCCACATGGTGATTGTGTTGAGGTTTAGCCATAGATCAAGGTTCCATTTCTGAATTCAGACAATTACAGTACTTGCCAAGGACACTAGCGCATCCCCCAGCGGCGGAGCTAGCAGATCTGAGGGGATTGCATAAAACTACACCATTTATACTGCATAAGTGGTTAAAACAATTTTTTTACATATATATATATATATATAGTAGATGTTGAACCCCTTTGACTTCTTCGTGTGTTTACTTTTTATATTTTGAACCTCCTTAGTAAAAATTCTGACTCCACCATTGATGCTCCCTGGTGATCATTACCTCATGCATACTGTATACGTGGTTAAAATACCTTTTTACATATATATATATATATATATATATATATATATATATATATATATATATATTAGATGTTGAACCCGTTTGACTTCTTTGTGTGTGTACTTTTTATATCTCGAACCTCCTTAGTGAAAATTTTGGCTCCGCCATTGATGTTCCCCGATGATCATTACCACATGTATACACCAAGTTTCAGTTAACCAGAACCATACATTCTCAATCAGAAAGTGCAATGCCATAGTCAGAGTGAAATATCCTTTATTTAGACATTTAAACAAACACCTTACAGACAACCATTCTGAATACAGTGAAATATCCTCCACAAAGCTAAAGAATTCACTCAGACACTTAAACAAACACCTTAAAGGCAACCATTTTTCCTGATTGCTTCAACAACATTGGAAAATTCCACTCCCACCCCCTACCCCCTACCCCCCACCCCACACCCCACACCACAATTCAACCCACATATAAAAAAATCACAAGTGTGAAGAAATTTCATACCTCAAATTTATCGAGGCAAATCGATACACAAAGCATTTTTGCATTAACCAGGTTCTTGGGAAGGACAGCACATGAAGGTCCTAAATTTCAATTTCACAGTTTGAAATTATGTTTGGTTTTATTTGAATAACAAAGTTTAAGTATCCCAAGTGGGAATTAGATTTTTCATTTTTAAAAAAAGTAAAATTAATTTTTTCAAATGTGAAATTTATATTTTTTCTAAAATTAATTTGTTCTATAATTAAACAATATTTTTGAACAATTTTTAAATATCCAAATAGCTGATCGAAAAGGATATTTCATGAGATTTTTTTTTATATGATAATTTATTCTATTAATTTAGTATAAGTAATGAAATAAAATAATTTTGAAATTGAATACTATTTATGGTAAAATAATGGGATTAGGTGAGCACTTATATATTGCTCCATTTTTTTCTCATTCTTCGATGTGGGATGGGGTTTGCACTCAACAGAAAGCAACTATGGGACTAGTTTTTCTCTATTTGAAAGGTAAAATGACAATCAAAGAAAAATAAGTGTTTTTTTTGTTACACTAAATGATTAATTATTAAATTTTTGAAACGACTAATCATGGGGCTATCTTTTTTCTATTTGAAGTCAGATGTCATGAGTCAAAGGAAAATAAGTGTTTTTCAATTGTTAAAAAATGAAAAATTTTGTAATTTTTTATTTATCATAAAAAATTCATCAAACATATACAAAGTAAGAGTAATTTAGAACTTAATATGTTAAAAAGAATAGAATTTCCAATTCATAAATTTCAATTGTTTTTTATATATGGTCGAACAAGAAATTATGAGTTCAAATTGTAGAAATAATTTTTTGTAAAAATGCAGAATAAAATTGTGTATGTTAGATTTTTGTGATAATCTGATGATCAATTTGCTAACTTTACAAAAGAGTTAGTTATAACTCTATTCAATCTAAAGGTTTTCTAACTCTAAAAAGGAATCAGTTATAACTCTGACCAATCTAAGGGTTGTAAGTTAAACTATGTATATTTTGACCAATATATAAGACGAACTTTTTATTATATTAATATACAAATTATAATTAATAATTTTCTTTATATTAAAATCAGATTAAAATAATTTAATTTAAAAATATTAATTAAAATATTTATTTATTTATTGGACTAAAAATTAATGAATTTATAATTATATCTTTGAATGATGGACCTTTCATTAATTTCCAAGGAAAATACTAATAAAGATGGTTTTGACTTTTGGGGCCATGAATTAATTATTTCATGTTTTTGGTGGTATATATCGAAAAATACGCGAATTAATATGTGTTTTTTCTTTTTAGTATCATTTAAAAAAAATTAATTTAAATTTTATTTTATGTATCCAATTTAATAAAATAATCTCTGACCACCCTTAAGAATCTCACCTAAATATTCCCCTTTTTTCCCCTTAAATGCAAAAAAGATTGATGAATCCATAAAGTGCCATGTTACAAGCATCATACCAAAAATTCAAAAGAAAAATATCTCTATAAAAAAAATAAAAAATAAAAAAAAAACTTTATTATCTATGTGGACCCATCTAACTACTATTGAAGTACTAATACAATTTCTTTTACAAAAATTGATATATTATTGAAAAAATTTCTTTTTCTTCTTCTTCTTTTTTTTGTTAACCAATAATTGATACATTATTTTTTTTTTTCACATCAGAGTCTAACTAATTTAAATTTATATCATAAAATTATTCAAAAAAAAAATACTTTTTATCAAAAAAAATTCATACACAAAATTTAAACTTAAAATTTCTAGTTAAAGAAAAAAACAGTACTATCCATTGTATTACATTCCTTAATAGTTTCCTTTTTTGCTATATCGAAATAAGAGTAAGAATTTAATTTATATAGACACGTTCATGAATTTCTATGTTTTAGTGTATTTTTTAACATATTATATATGTTACGAAATATGTTTAAAACTATAACATATATATTAATTTAAGATCATAAAAATTCAAAAAATAATTATTTTTATTTTATTAAACTTCTTATCAAATTACAAACAAATTGAGAAAAAAAAAAGGAAATAACAACTTTCTTATCTTCAAACATTACTTCATTTTTATTTTACTATTTTGTTCTCATCTAGAGGATATGCAATTAATGGCAAAGTTGTTGATTTTTGGTTATTTGTTTGTTAAATCCAAATTACAAAAGATGAGGTAGATATGAAATCATAACCACATGTATGAGACAAAATAGCTAAGAAGTCAGCAAGAATAAAGAATATATTGACAAAAATAATTTCCTCACACCAAAAGAAAAAAAAAAAAGAAAGAGTCAAAACTATTTATGGAAAAATTCAACAAACTATTAATGAAAGTGAAGATATTTAGAAGTTTTGATTTAAAACTTGAGACTTTATGTGACAATAAAATGTATCGTAACTTATAAGATTTATTGATTTTTTAATTATAAGAAAAAAGCAATTTTCTTAATAGAATAAAAAGAGGGGCATCATATAAATTGAAATGGAGGCAATATTTTTTTATTTTATTAAAGTTAAACTAAATAAGTAGTTACTTGTTTGATTTCAATTTATGTGTCATTTCTATCTTTTAAAAAAAGTTAAATTATCTAAATTTTGTGTAACATTTTTAAAATTATATATTTTTAATCATATTAATATCAGAAGAATTGTATGTTACAATAATTTTTAATTATAAATATCTAAACTTTATTATTAAATTATAAAATCAATCAAATAAAAGTTAGCTTTAAAAATTACTCTAAACAAGCAAGAATATTATGTAAAATTGAGAAGAGATAGTAATACTTCTTTCTTTTTAATTTATTTATTCTATTTTTACTTGATATAAAATTATAAATAGTACTAAATTAAAAATACATTAAACATACTAAAATATTTTTTAAATTTCATAATTTTAACTTATAAATATATTATGTAAAAAATAAAATTAAAAAAATTACAATAAAAATATACTTGTTGAAACCGATTAAAAAAAGGGGAGGAATTAGTATACATATGATGATGTAAAAGAAAGTGACACTTTTCCAAGAAAAAATGTTTCTTTTTCTTTTCATTTATCCTAATAATTTGCCCATCTGACAAGTACTACTAACTACCAACTATATAAAGTCAAAATAACAGAGTACAGAAATACAAAATTTACATATATTTTTGATAATCTTTCTTAAATTTCTCTTCTTTTGTTTCTAATATTTTTTCAAGAAATTGAAGATGGCAGGAGGGGGAATTGCTTCAATTGGTGTGACAAAAGAAAGAGCTGAAAATTACAAAGGAAAACTCACTCTTTATGTTATCATAGCATGTATTGTTGCTGCTGTTGGAGGTTCACTCTTTGGATATGACATTGGAATTTCAGGTGA
>DF365458.1:10121-26062 GCA_000787875.1 Solanum virginianum
CTATTGATACCCAATTGGTATATAGGATTTTTTTAAAGAAATAAATAAGAAACAAATAAAAGAATTATTAAACTCTAAATTAGTAAAAAAATATATTCGTTATATACTCTATCGGTATATTTATACATTATCGG
Source organism: Solanum virginianum (assembly GCA_000787875.1). NCBI lineage: Eukaryota > Viridiplantae > Streptophyta > Magnoliopsida > Solanales > Solanaceae > Solanum > Solanum virginianum. Next base: position 10,256 of record DF365458.1, read on the forward strand.
TATCATACATGATTGAGCTTAATCATCTGTGATACTCGGTTGGTATATGTATACCCTATTGGTAATCATACAAGCAGGTGCTGACGTCAACGCACAAATTTTAATATTAGGAGGGCAAAATTTTAATAGTATGAAAATACAAAATGTAAAAGAGTATATGAATGTAAATAGTTTGTTTTAAAATGGTACAAATTTAATTTTCCTAAAATTTTACGGTGGGTAAGACATACCATGTCATGTCATAGTTGTATAAAGGAGTTTTTTAATAAATAAAAATATATTTTGTGAGTTCTATGCCTTTGTTAAATTTTCCTCTTCTCTTCTCTTTTCTCCACTTTCTCCTTTCATTTATTTATCTCTCTGACATAGAGTATTTTACATTTTGAAATTTATTTAAATATATTTCTTTGCATAAATTTAGAATAACACGATAACAAAATGAATACACTGTTAAAAAAACTTCCTAAAAATTAGTAACCCATTATTTTTTTCTCTTTCTCTCTAACATTAATTGTTTCAATTCTCCTTTTATGTAATTTATTTTTCTTATTTTTTGATAGTTTTTGATGTTGTTTGTCAAAAATCGAGATAAATAGAATTATATTATTTAGATTTATTTAAATTGCTATTTACTTAAAAAGAGTTAAATTAAGACGCATGTTCTTAACCTCAAAAAAATCAACCTTTTAAAGGATAATATAAATAGTTATTTAAAATTATTTTAATTAACAAAATCTATAATTAATTAAAAAATTATTTATAATTTTTTAAAAGATGTGAAAAAGAAAAAGTGGATAGATAATATATGAAAAATGAAAGGGGTGTAAAATTGATTTTCTTTTTTCAACAATATTATAAATATTTAAATTCATCAAATATTCTCCGATAAAAAGAAATTAATGGAAAGAGTATCAATAATTGTGACAAATAATTACATAAGTTTTGGCTCTATTTCATGAAATCCAACAACAACAAATATTCATAAACACACATGAACATAAATACTTTCCTTGTCAATTTATATGATAATTTTTTGTCCTTGAAATTCAAGCTATTAAATGTATTTCTTTAAATTATATAAACTTTTGTGTATGCTTATCAATTTTGAATTTCATGAAAAAATAGTGTCAAAACTTATGTAATTCTTGTCAAGATTACTAACGCTCTTTCGATTATATATATATATATATATATATTTATTTATTTTTATTTTTTTTAATTTTTTTTTGTTGGGAAATCTTTGATAGATTTAAGTGTTTATAAAATTATAAAATTGTGGAGAGAAGAACAAGAAAACAAATTAACTTTATATCATTTTCGTTTTTTATATTAGTTGTTCATTTTTCATTTTACACATCCTTTAAAAAAATATAAATTAAAAAACATAATTTTACTAATTTACTCCTGACGAATTTTTTTTTACAACATTACAAATCTTGTTTATGCTTTCAAGAAGAATTAATTATTCGGATAAATTTTAAAAAATGATTAATTATATTTCAATTTTGTTAATTGATAAATAATGTTAAATAGTTATTTTTAATGTGTGGATAACTAAAATGGAATAGAAAAAATAATATCAAAATGTTAAAAATAACGTAATTCAAGCAAGAGAAGTTATTCTCATGAATAAAATATTAAAGTAAAAAAAAGTAAAATTTAAAATAATTGTACAAAAAAGAGTTAGAAAATTGAACAAAAGAAAAAAAAGTAAAAAAAAAAAAGGAAGAGAGAGTAGCTATAAATATTTTTCCTTTTAAAAAATGAGGTTAACATAACATGTCAATTAGCGGACCTTTTCTGTGTTTAGTATTTCTTGAAAATAATAATAATAGTAGATGACATTATTATATTGATGATTCTTCACTTCTTTCTTCTCTTTGTTCTCCCTCTAAGTTTCTTATTGTTTATCAAGAAACTGACATTTTAATTTATTAGATAACATTAAGAGTGTTGTTTGAACCAAAGTAGAGCATTTTAAATCAAATTATTAATTAATTACATTTTTTTTAATTGTATAACCAAAAAAAACACATGGATTCTTTTTTAAGGAACCCTCCTTGTCCCTTGTGTTGATTTTTAATAGTAGTATGAGTTGTGAGTTATGAATTGACCACGTCAGAGTAAAAGAAATCAGGTGGACAAACGCAACTACAAGAAACATCCACCAATGAAAATGGTGGTGACTATTAAATATCCCATTTTCCCTTGTCTCTTTGTTCCGAATTCGTCTCCAGAAGAAGCAAGAAAAATTGGCAACTTTATGATGTAAATAGCCAAAAAGAAACAAAAATATCAACCAAGAGTGCACGCAAAGTGTTTGCTCTTTTGTTGAGCATTAGAAGAGCAAACAGACCGAACCAAGTCACCCAACAATTTGGCAGTAGCACCAAACTCCTTGTTTTTCCTCATAAAGGGTCCACAACAATTTAATTAAAAATTGGTTTAACAGTCTAAGAGGCTCTGATTCTGATTCTCGTTGTTGTGCTTCTTCTTGCTGCTCCTCTTCCAGTTATTGTAAGTGCTCTTGCTCTCTTAGTGGCCTTATCAATTGTAATGCATATTTTGGTTAGTGGGTTGGGAAAAGTTTTGACCTCTTTTGATTCACAATTGCTATGATTGGATTTGTGTGAGAAACTTTAGAGTGTGAGTCCAAGATTTGATTTTTGTTGTTAACAGATACTGTTATTCCATTTTGCTTGGTTAATATGTTCATTGGTTTCACTGGGACTCAATTATATTTATTGATGTCTATGTTTACATTGCCTGCTGTTTTTGATCTAATACAATTGTCTGTTTTGATCTAATACAATTGTCTGTTGCTCCTCTTCCAGTTATTGTAATTGCTCTTGCTCTCTTAGTATTATTATGAATGAATTCTAATGCATATTTTGGTAAGTGGGGTTGGAAAAGTATTGACTTTGTTTTTGCTTCAAAATTGCTATGATGGGATTTGTGTGAGAAGCTTTAGAGTGTGAGTCCAAGATTTGATTTTTGTTGTTATCAGAAACTATTATTCCCTTTTTCTTGGTTAATATGTTCATTGGTTTCACTGAGTCTCAATTATTGATGTCTATCTTTACATTGTCTGCTGTTTTTGATCAAATACAACTGTCTATTGCTTATCATGAGTTTACTTGTTCTGGTAAGTGTGAAGGTTTATGGTTCAATGGACAGGAGGTAATGAAACTGAACCGAATTAATTAGAGATTGAGGAGTAGTTGATTGACTAATTATCCGGACTGAATGAAAATGTGTCGAGGGGATATGCATAATTTAGTTCCTGGAGATAGGGGTTGATGAATCTGAATATGTGAAGGGAAGAAATTTTCCATCGAGCTGTATACTGTTGGAAGTGATCAGGTTAAAGATAAATGGGAAGAATAATGGTTATAAAAGAGGCCGGTGATTAGGTGATGGAAGTAGGTTTTGGGTCTTTACATGACCAAATTATTTATCACTGATATAATTGGCAGTATTAGTAGATTTTAAGGGCTACCATGTACAAATTTTTTGTGTAATTACATTGGTTATCTTTACGTGATTCTTGATGCCATAGCTCTTTCTTTACTACCATAGTGAATGAGTTGAAGCTTGTCTGTTGCTGACTCCATTAAACTTTTCTGATCTCTTTATTGGTCATGTTCAGGTTTCATATCATAAATGGTGGCAATGTTGGCTTCTCAAAGCTGTTATTGCCGCAGAGGAGAGTTGATAAATCATGGAAGTAACGTAAACCTCAGCTTTTCAGGCTCAACCTCTATCCCTTTTTTATCAAAATTTGATAGAGAATCTGGTAAATCACCTAGAAAGATTCACCGGCTTAAAGTGCAAATGCAACAGACTGAGTCCCCTGAAAAAGTAGGTATAAATGGTCGTCCAGTTAAAATGGTACCTACAAGTGAAGTGAAAAAGAGGATGGCACCATCTGTCAATGGTTCTGCAGTTGTTAATGGTTCCGCACAGAGGATGGCACCATCTGTCAATGGTTCCACACAGAGAATCAATGGGGCAAATCTAGTTAAGAGGGTTCCTACTTCAGCCCCTGCAAAGAAACAAAAATCTAAAGAACTTCCGCCTGCTGAAAATCTAAAGGTTTTACCTTCAGATGAAGGTTTCAGCTGGGCTAATGAGAATTATAACTCCATCCAAAGAAGTATAGACGTGTGGTCCTTTGTTCTTTCGCTACGGGTGCGTGTTTTCTTGGACAATGCAAAATGGACATATGTGGGTGGCTTTACTGAAGAAAAACAGGTTGGTTTATCTTTTTTCTTTATTTAATTTGAATTGATATTTGAGGGTGGCCCAGTATCAAGTACGGAGCAAATATCATGCAGTGATACTCTCGTATGCCGCCGCCTTCTCGGATTATGTGATTCAATGCACTATGAGTAATGAGCTTTGTACCTGCAGAAAACCAGAAGACGTGGAACAGCTTCATGGTTAAGAGAATGTGTGCTGCAGCTTGGGCCTACATTTATCAAACTTGGGCAGCTATCCTCTACTAGATCTGATCTATTTCCCCGAGAATTTGTTGACGAGCTTGCTAAGTTGCAGGTATAGAATAACTTTTTTCCTGAGAAAGCGAACACGATCTCCTCAGTTAATTGCACAATTTCCTTTGTCTTAGTTCACACTTGAAAATGAATTATGCTAGCATGACTGTGATTTCGTATTGCTTTGTAATCATTCAGGACAGAGTACCTGCCTTCTCCCCCGAGAAAGCAAAAGAGTTTATTAAGAAGGAGCTGGGAGTTCCAGTGGATATTTTGTATAAGGAGTTTGAAGATCAACCCATTGCAGCAGCTAGTCTTGGTCAGGTGTTTGGCTTATTTGTATTTTCTTTTATATCTTTTAAGTGACTTTATTCTTTAAGCTCTGATTTCTTAGAAGATATCATGTAATCCATCAGCTTTCTTGAACCGAAGCACATCAACTTTGGTGAAATGAATCACAAAATGGTTACCTTTTAGATTGTAGCAACCTGGTCTTCCATAATACTACATGTAATTCGTTCTGATTTTCTATTTGTATAATGCTGTTAGGTACACCGTGCTATCTTACATAACGGAGAGAAAGTTGTTGTGAAAGTTCAGAGACCCGGCCTGAAGAGACTATTTGACATTGATCTGAGTAAGTATAATGCACTAAAAATGTTAGCCAGTCGTGTTTACTGTTTACTGAAAGTTCAACTTTCTCTTTTGATTCAGGAAATTTAAAGTTGATCGCAGAGTACTTTCAGAAAAGTGAAACTCTTGGTGGTCCAACTCGCGACTGGATAGGAATATATGAAGAATGTGCTACGTAAGACAAAATATTTTAATCTATGTTCTTACAAAAGCTAGACGTAGTGGCAATTGCTATAAGAAGTAATTGTGTCATCTTTATGCTATTTACTCAACCTACTCCCCTTTCTAGTCTACCTGTATATATTGAACCTTTTGTAAAAATTACTAATTTTTCCTTTAGCAAAACTAAGCGGATGTCAGATATACAATTATTTCTTTAGCCTGATCTTACATTTTTACAAGGAATCATCTCTCTTCTGTGAAATCCCAGTCTGCAACTATTATTAACTATCTCCTTCCCTTGCCTTAAAAGATAAAGAACCTTATCTCGTGCTGAATAAGATGAACAATTCGAGCCGTTCCTTTCATTCTAGCTTAGGAAGTCATATAACTAGTGCTGAAGGAAATGATATTATATAGTTCTTGAATCCCTTCCATTGATATTTTGATGCGTGTAGAATAAAACTATTTGGTTGAGTTGAAAGGGATACAATTGAAAGATATTCCAAAATGGACAAAGGGTTCGAGATATATCATTTTTTTTGTAACCTCACAGAAGGTGTAGGAGTACAGGTGGAAAGGTGGTGCGAACTAAGAGGGAAATGTTTTTGTGTGCTGGGAAGGGAGTGCTGTAGGCCTGTCCAAAAGCCGTACCAACCTTTTCGTATTCTTGGCTTTGCCCTTCCTCCAACTATTGCCTGTAATTTTTTTAAGTAAATTCAATGAAGATAGCAGCAGAGGAACCTCTAATGGACCTAAAGCCTTACAACCAGAACCTTAAAGGTAAAGGTCAAGTGCTCCTTCCTTGGTGAAGTATCTCATTCCACAATGGGAGGTCCATAAGACATATGCTTTCAAACACATCTGTGCTTTTATAGTTTTTATTCTATTCCAAATTATTGTGTAAAAGTTGGACGCAGCTTTATACTTCCAAACTCATCTGTCCTTTTGAAAATTTGATTGAATTTCAAATCATTGTATAGAAGTTCATGTATGATTTAATGACATATACTATTAAAAAAATTCCTAAACATACTGGAAAATAGAAACTGAGAATCGCTGGTGGTTACGAGGTGGTAAATAAGCATAACAATTTGAGAAGTTGCCAAGTCACTTGTAGATTTTCGGTGCAAGCAACTTTGGCATTGACTTCAACTAATTACATCTGAAGATACATGAAGTAGTAGATATTAAGTTTTATATAAATCTATTACTTCAATTCATATTTGCAGAAAAGTATACTGGCTAATTCTTGACTAGATTCTCAGTTATATGATAAGCTTAATACCAATGAATAAATGAGGGGATGAGACTTTAGTTACTTGTTCAAATGTCAAAATTGACTCTATAGTTATTGTATGCGCTCACTTGAACTTTATTCTTCTTTCTTCTTGTGCATTTATGTGTCTTATGTACTTTTTCAATAAAATAGAAGCCATACAGCATACTTACTACTTGGATTCCTAGATTTAGATTTTCTTCTACACAAGATATCTATATCTATAAGTTACAAATTTATCGATTAGAAAATGCAAGATGTGTATTTCTTGCTTTCACCCCCCTAAGATGAGAGCCTTGTTTTCGCCACTGAAAGGTATACAATGCAGAATTTGGGGTGTTTAGATTACATTGACATTACTTACTACTCTTTCTTTATCCATACTTTGACTCCTCACTTGATGGTCTGTCATACTTCCTGATTCTTTTCTGGCTTCAGTTTTTCACATTATGTAAAAGGAGAGGAAGTTTTAGCAAAGAAGTTTTTGGACAAGGTAGAAAAGAAGTTATAGAATGAAAGATTGCACGAGAAAATGTGGCTTCAGAGCCGATAATGGTTCAGAAGTCAAACTTCTAGAATACATTCGGTTATCTGGCAGACCTTGATTCTTAGTTGGAGCTGCTTTACCGAGTATTTTTATATGCACTGCTTATGTCCAGTATTGTCTCTCATAAGCTTATTGCTTATTTAGTCTCCAATAAATCACCATTTAGTTAAGATTTAATGTTATAATGCGAAACAATGTCCAAACAGCAACCTTTTGATAAATAAGAAACGAGTTGTAGTTCTATCTGCTAAACTTTGTCTTCATGAAAATTTTTCAGGATATTGTATGAGGAAATTGATTATATAAATGAGGGGAAGAATGCTGATAGATTTCGCCGGGACTTTCGGAACATAAAGTGGGTCCGAGTACCTGTATGTTTCCTTCTTAGTTCCAACCCAAACCGTTTATATTTTTTCTTCATTCGATTTTCCTTTTATGTTGTTGTTTACATTAGCAGTTAATCAGTTTGTTTATTTATTTATTTTCCTTTTCCAATGTAGTTGGTGTACTGGGACTATACAGCAACAAAGGTTTTGACTCTGGAATATGTTCCAGGTTTCTCTCTGCTTTGCTCCTTTTTGTTTAATCACTACTTTCTTTCAATTCATCCTGCTTAAGATTCCATTACCTTAATGAACAGGGATAAAGATCAACCAGTTGGATATGATAGATTCACGGGGTTATAGCCGATCCCGAATTGCATCTCGTGCCATAGAAGCCTATTTAGTTCAGGTGAGTTAATTTTGCTAATCAGCTGGATTAGATGGTATTCCTTTTGTGTCTGATACTCTTTTCCTGGCATTACCTTGTGCAGATACTGAAGACTGGTTTTTTCCATGCTGATCCACATCCAGGGAATCTCGCAATTGATGTTGACGAAGCTTTAATCTATTATGATTTTGGTATGATGGGAGACATCAAGAGTTTCACTAGAGAGAGATTACTGGGACTCTTTTATGCTGTCTATGAAAAGGATGCAAAAAAGGTCAGTCTAGTGTTTCTTCTTTGTAGTTTATAGTAGCACAATTAGGAACCAAATGCATTGTGCTACTCTTATGCTCCGGTAGTCTCAGTACAAGCTGGTGCCTGCGAACATTATGGTCCCAACCCGCTCGTTTTCTTCATATTTATCGAAATTCTATGTTTTTTGTGAGTGTGTTGTTGACCTGTTTGTCTCCATTAAGAAGTATGCTTAGGTGCGTCTTTCTTTCAGATTTAACATAGCCAGACTGTGGTCCAAATGTAATCATATGATCAACTAAATATTAGACCTCGAAATTCTTTCTAAGCTAAACCCAAAATAAATACTTGTGTGATTGCGTCATCTTTACACTGTTTGCTTTTGTCCTCAAGTAGAAAACATTCTCCTTCCATTTCAACAATTGACAATATAGTAATTCTCTGAAACAATTTATGAAGAAGATTTTCTATAATATGTCGATTTAATTCAGCTTAATATGTTTAGTTAAAGAAATCTGTTGCTCATAAGGATAAGCGGCTTCCTGGAATGATCATCAAAGCACTATTTTCATAAACATGAACATAATATCCATCCTAGGAGGGCCTGCTAGATGAACTCGTTTAATTCTAAAGTACTTACGATGCTAGAGAGAATCATAAATTTGTTGTATCTAGAAGTGATTAGATATGTATTTTTTAAAAGTAATTAAAAATTTCTTCGACTTAGTCTAGTTAGTTGCTTTCAGCTTTTTGACTCCCTTGGTGAGCAAGTCTTATTAGACAATCAACCTTTCTCCTCATGCTCCACTTGCGTTTACCACCTGTCACCTGTGTCACTTGCCTCAAAGCGAGACAAATGTTGATCGTAAATTCTTTCAACTTGTGGTCATTGTTGCTCATTTAAAACTCGGAAGAAACAATCTAATCCATCTCTTAGTATCTGGTGGCCAGAAGTATTATTGTGCTTTGCGTTAAAATATTTTGGAGTAGAGAGATTTAAGTCTATATGTATATTAATTAGACAAATATTATGTCTACACAGGTTATGCAAGGACTTATTGATCTGAAAGCACTTCAGCCTACAGGAGACATGTCAGCTGTATGTTACATATCCTGACCTCAAAACTCTGCAAGGAAAAAGGAAGAAAATCACGAACGAATTTAAGGCCTTATAAGACTAGCTATCTATTGACACTCCTTAAAACTTTGTTCTTAGGTGAGGAGGTCTATTCAGTTTTTCTTGGATAACTTGTTGAATCAAAGACCAGATCAGCAGCAGACTTTGGCTGCAATTGGTGAGGTATGCGGAATTTGCATTTTCTCTCGCGAAAATAGCTAAGTTTATTTGCATATGGTGTATTATATTTGATCTAAATATTTGTGTGACACAGTCCTTTAAAGAGGCGTTTATGAAGATTGGCCCTAGTGTCTTATGGCTGCCATGTTTCCTTGAAACTCGCCTTGCCCAGATCTTGTCTTTTGGAATGTCTATATCAGAATTTGAAAATTGATTCAGGAAATTAGACTGATATATTCTATTTTCTAATTAAATGTGTATGGATTTGCTTCTCAATATCTTCTTAACTCACTACTATGGAACTAAAGGTTATCTTCATGGCTGGAGAAATCCTTAATCTCATGTCCTAGGCATACTTCGTTGCATTTCTCTTCGTCCACCCTTAATAGTTAGTGTAACAGTGTATTTACTCGTAAAGAACTTGAGAGGTTGTTAATAACTGTCAAGAATTAGAGAACTTAAGAGGTGGCTGAGTGGGCATTTGACCATGTTCCAGTGTGAAATTTGGAAAAAGTAATTTATATTTCAAAGTGAAAAATGATATTTGAAAATTGGAGTTATATTTGTCCATAAATACCAATTGGAGTTGTTTTGGACTTTTTGTGAGTAGTTTGGAGTGAAAATGGTGAAAACACCTCCTTGTTATTTTTCAAAATTCTTGAAAATTCTGGAATTTTGTGTACAAAATTGTTTTCCAGAAAAAAGTGAATGTCATGGCCAAAGATCTGGTTACTAGCTGTTAGCAGCAAACAAACTAAACAAAGTTAGGAATAAGGCATGAGGGCATCATAAGCTGTTGTCTGTAGAGTGTTAAGAAATGACTGTTGGGTCTAACTCAACCCCAAAAGCTGCCTCATGAGGGGAGGATTCCCCAAGCCCATACGAGGAGACCAAGGACCCCTCCAACATAGAGGAAGTGCTGTAGTCTGTTAAATTAGCTTCTCACTGTCTATTGAAACCACGTTCACTATATTTTTCAACTTGTACTAAACAATTCCATTGCAGCTACAAAACTGAAATTTCAAGAAGTAGATTGACTACAAAACTATCTTTATGTGTTTCACAATGTAACAAGAGGAAGATAATGCAGGATTTGTTTGCAATAGCAACTGATCAACCATTCCGTTTCCCTTCAACTTTTACATTTGTGATCAGGGCATTTTCCACACTAGAAGGTGCGCTCTCTCTCTCTCTCTCTCCCTCCCCCAATTCGGAAAAGCAAGGGAACATCTATTAGCTAAATATAAATGTCAAGATCCTTGACTTTTAATTGTGTAGACTCTTGATAATAATTGTATTTTTGTGGCTATGATGTTAAATCCACTTACAGATCACTCATGAGCTGAATGTTTCCTTCTCTTGTTGCATTCTTGCAGGGATTGGCTATATATTGGATCCTAATTTCTCCTTCCCTAAGATTGCAGCACCATATGCACAGGTTGAAAGATTGTCAAATAACTAATCGCCTGACGAAATCTTAGCTCCTTATGGTCTAAAGTTATTCAATCTGCCACGCAGGAGCTCTTGGACTTGAGACAGCAGCAGCGTAGTGGTCCACAACTTGTTCAGGAAATAAGGAAACAGGCTGATGATGTACTCTATCAAACCTTTGCTTAAAAAATTTCTTGTTTTAAGATCCCATCAAATAACATATGACTGATTTATACACCATCTAATGTAAAATACTTTCAGGCACGGAAGTCCACCATTTCCATGCCTTACAGAGTACAGCAGATAGAAGAGATCGTCAAACAGCTCGAGTCTGGAGATCTGAAACTCAGAGTTCGGGTCCTCGAGGTAATTAGTCTATTAGAAATAATTGGATGCTTATAGTCTTAGACCATATATGATCTATATTGGTTAAACATCTCTGAAAATTTGTCTCATCCAAATCATTTCTCACTTTCTAATACTTCTTGATATTGTCATCTTTTCAAGTCTGAGAGAGCAGCTCGGAAAGCTACAATTCTTCAAATGGCGACCATGTACACAGTTATAGGGGGTACCCTCCTAAACCTTGGTGTCACGTTTACCAGTCAAGGCAGTCAAATTTTTGCAAATGGATCTTTCATTGGTGCAGGTGACTTTTTAAGGAGTATCTTCAGGCTTAATGAAATTTGCACTGCACTTGTTTTTGCTGTCAAACATTAACCTTATGGTTTTGTATGCAGGTGTTTTCCTGACTCTCTTGATTAGGTCCATGCAAAGAGTGAACAAACTTGATAAATTTGAGAAAATGATTTAAGTCATTATACATTTCCTCCTTCCCCTAAACCCCCCCCCCCCCCCCCCGTTGGGCTTCTTTTTTCTTTTTTTTTTTTTTTTTTTTTAAAAAATAAAAAAAAATTTTTGGCTAAAAGCCCCCCCCCCTCCCGCGTTTGGCTTCATTTTTCCTTTTTTATTTTATTATTTTTGTGGGGGGAGAGAGGAGAGAGGCCAGGGAGCTGAAGTGTGACTTCTTGCCCATTTAGGAACCATATTTATTATGTGGTGCAAGCATGTTTGCTTGTACCAAAAATTAATTTGGGAAAGGGGATAATACTGCTCCTCATATTTGTAACTATGTTCACAGTTTTGTATAGCAATAAAATTTATGCTTCTAATGAAGGAATGCAAGTATACAAGTCTAATATCGTACTCCTTTTGTCCCATTTTATGTGGCACTCTTTCCTTTTTAGTCCATCCCAAAAAAAACGTTACCTTACTCTAATTGAAAATAATTTAACCTTAAAATCCTCTTTTTACCCTTAATGAAATGATTTTTAGCCACACAAATATGTAAAAATGATTTTAGACCACAAGTTTCAAAAGTTTTTTTTTCTTTTCTTAAACACGGTGCTAATTCAAAAGGTTTCACATAAAATGGGATGGAGGGAGTAATATTTAGTGGTGTGATGCTAACCACAGAAGATTCGCATGGGTTTACCAAAGTATAGCTACCTACAAATTCGATAGAATTCAATAGTTTTGGTCCAAGCATATATTTGTATTTAAAAGTTCATGCAATATAACCAATAATCTCTAAAATTTAAAATTCATAAACTCAAAATTTCAACTCTGCGGCTACTCAGACACCAAATTTCTTGAAGAATAACACTAGCCCCAATGCTTCTCAGGACTTGGAACAAAGGATACTTACTTTAAACATGTCTGACTTGAAAAATGGAACTTTTAGCAGACACATCTTTTTCTTTTAATGAAGTAAGGAGATTTCATTAGAAGGCATCAAGAAGATGCAAGGCAAAAAATTACAGCAACAGAAGGGATCTGCTCCTGCACAAGAATTACAGCAAACACATCATTTTACCATCACATACGCTTGAATTGTACTAGGGACTAGGATAGCCATGATACCAGCATCAACACGTCGATGACCTCTTGTTCCTAGTTTCTTCTAACCCTATAGTTTAACAAATTGAACTATGGTCCTACTCAGAAGAAGTTCCTTTTTCTCACTTCTGATTTTTTCGACGTTTACAAGAAAAGAAGATTCTTGTTATGAGATCATAAAACAAGGTACAGTTATGGAAGCTATATCTAGAGGAGCATGTCCCTGCACAAAAAAAAACACAATTTAAGTGCAGCATTGATTTAGAGTATACATGCAGCAACAGCTTATTAGAAGGTAAAATATCTGAACCAAGCAAGCATTTGACAAGATAAAGACGAATGGAATGACAAAGTTAAGCGTTTGCTTGAATAAACTTGCTTTATTTTGCTTGATCATATGAATTAAGGAGGGAAACAATCGTACATCTTTCAGAAGGATCAAGCCCAAATATACTTCTTTACAAATATTATAAATCAGTTTTTCATGATTAATCCACATATTGTCAGTATCTAGCAGCCTTTTAGAAATCATGGTAGTGTACATGGCACTATTTTGGTCCCAAACATTCTTTTAAGATGATCTTGTATATCATTTTAGCTCTCGCAGTTTGACCTGCATTAAGCAATTCAACAATCAAATGATTGTGAGTACGTAAGTGGGATGAATACCTCTGTTTTGTGATTCCTCATAAGGGTAAAGGCCTTTTCAATCTCAGAGTGTTAACAAAATAACAGATGAGGGCTTCTTAGGAGTGAAAAATCAGCAACCAGATTCTTGCCATGAAGTTCTGAAATGACTTCAGCTGCTTCTAGCATTTTTCCATCCTCCAAAAGACGGCGAAGGAGGACAAGATAAGGCTCACACACTTCCAAAGCCCCGGACCAAGCATACTTCTAAATACTCCAAAGGCTTCGCTTACCTAACCACTTTTGCAGTTCGCACTGATCAAAGCATTATAAATTGCTTGGTTGGGCTTAAACCCATGATGCAGCATCTGAAATAAATATCTTTCTGCATTTTGCAACTCCCCTTTTCCACAGTATCCAATAATAAAGGGTTCATAAGTACCCTGGTCAGGTTTTAGGCCTCTATCCAGCATCTCAACCAAGCAACTTTGAGCGGCTTCCATCTTCTGCGTCTTGCAGAGGCCCTTTATGAGAATATTGTAATGGGGAGTAGCTGGCACAATCCTATGCTCATGCATTGCCTCCAACATCCCCCTCAACTGTTGTAAGCAGCCTTTACCAGAATAATTCATCAATAAAGTTCTCCAGGTACGAGCGTTTCGCTTCCCATCCTTCATTATCAAGTTTCGAAGAGAAGACATAGCAGAGTTTGGATCCTTATTGCGGCTGAGGCAATCAGTTATCATACAATAAGTTAACTCAACAGAGGCCAGAATTTTCTTCTTCATTTCTTCAAGAACCTCCAAGGCGGTGGCAACATTACACCCTTGACAATGTCCCTCAATCAACAAGGTATAAGTTGTCGCATCAGGCTCAATACCTTGTCTAGTCATCTCATCCACAAGTTCAGATGCCTTCTCCATCTTACCACGCTTGCAGAGCCCACGAAGAAGCGTATTGCACAAGGATAAACTAAAGCCTTTAGCATCCTTTATATCCTTCATTTTAAAAGCCTCATCCGTATCATCATGTCTCAAGTAACAATCAAGTAAAGCTTCATAAGCAACTTTATCGGGCTTCACTCCCATCTCAGACATCTCAGCTAATACCATTATTGCCTCTCTAAATCTATTTGCAGCACAAAGCCCATTAATAAATGTGGCATAAATAGATTGATTAGGGACTAACGACTTGGCAAACATGCTTTTTTTAAGCTCAATTGCCTCATCCACATGCCCAGCTCTAAACAACCCCTTCATCAAAAAATTATAGGCAAACATATTTGAACCAAGACCCTTCTCTTCCATCTCAACCAATACTTTCTTAGCACCATTAATGTTCCCCTCTCTACAATGAGCATCTGTCATACTGATATACGTAAAAGCATTGAAGTCAACATTTGCTTCACGCATTGCGTCACAGACTCGCCAAAACAATCTAAAGTTACTACCTTTCAACAGATCCGTCAACAATCGATTACAATACAACAAACTAGGAACACAATCAAGTTCTTCATTATGAGCAAAAACAACACTAGCAGCTTCAAACAAATTCCCTTTCTCCCTATACTTATCCATCAACAACCCAAATACCACATTATCAAATTTTCTTGACTCACCAAATGCCTTACGACAATTATCAACAGATTTCAAAACATCTAAAGGGGGTATACCAAACTTGATTACAGTTTCAAGAACAGAATTAGCAGGACCATACAAACGGTTACTACATAAGATAGCAGCAAGAAATGAGTGAGTTTCCAAATCTGATTGAATACCCACTTTGTGTTTAGACCATTGGAAGAAACTGAGAAGGCGTTCGAGGTGATTACTCAATTGATCTTGGTGAAGAACAGACCGAACCACATCTGGGTTTAGCTTATTTTTCAACTTTGAGGATTTAATGAGGCTTTTCCACTTCTTGTTTTTGAGAATTTGGGTGAGTTGTTGAACCAAGATTAGGTTGTTCTGAGGAACCAAGTAATTTCTGTGAAATGTAGTTTGTTCAATACATCTTATGATGCTTCTGTGGAAAATCCTCCACATAGTTTTTCTGGGGAAGATGGCAAAAACTGGGCAGAAGAAGTGGTGTGTTATATAACCCTAAGAATTGCAATTCCAAATTTATATACACATGTGCGTATTAGAAATGTATTAAAAAGAGTAACTTTCATAAATAGGTCAAAATAGCTAGAGGTTAACTAATTACATTTTACAACTATAGTCATGACTCATTATTTATATATTTTGGCTAAATAAAATTATTTATACAAAATTTTATATGGAAATAATTAATGAAAGGCCATAAATTCAATTATTTTAAATGAAAAATAATTCCTTAATTTATGGTGGTTGTATTTTATTAGAATTTTTTGCCTAAAATGACTTTTTTAAAATATTTAATTTATACCTAAAATAATTAATTTATTATTCTTATTTTATATATAGTTATTGTAATTTATGATTTATCAAAAATCACT
>DF365457.1:2291-26066 GCA_000787875.1 Solanum virginianum
TCAATTAGCAATTAAATCATTCATGAAACAAGTCAAAGTGGCAACAAATTTATAATTAATATAGTTAACTTGAAATATTATTTTTCAAGAGAAATTCAAATATATTTTTGTTGATGATTTATATCAGGTAAAGGAATTCTTCTTTGTGCTTGTTTTTCTTAAGAAATAGTTGGAGGCGCAAGTTTTTGACAAAGATAAATATAGTTTTTAAGCACAATAAGTGTTCCATTGGGGCACATTATCACTTAACATCATTTTAAGTTTTTAAGTGTCTTATACTTTAATTTTGTCCTAATTTTATTTTTTATTAGTTCGCACCGAATTTTTTTTTTTAAAAAATTGAATAAAATCAAACGGAATATGGTGCATATTTTTGCAAAATCAAAAAATCAAACCGAAGAACCGATTGTCCACCCCTAGGATGTGTTTGGTATGAAGGAAACTATTTTCTAGAAAAATAAGTTAGTATCTAACTTATTTTCTCATGTTTGATTGGTGAACAAAAAATATTTTCTATGTTTAATTAGTGAATGAAAATATTTTTTAGAAAATATCTTTTATTTCTGTCTAGAAGATAAAAATATTTTTTAGAAAAATATTTTGTGACATGAACATCAATTCCAGTTATCAATTCAAGATCCAATCCCAAAACCTGATGCGGGGACCCAACTCTATTTTTGATCCAAGATTCGACTTTTAAATTTAGTCTCGATCCCAATTTTTAAACCGAAATATGCTAGCTTTCAAATAATTTAATTTTTTATTTTAAAAAAAAAAACTAACTGTTAAATGTTTTTTGTGGGTGAGCGGGGGATGGAATAAAAAACTAAGAATTTTAAAATTTGAAATATTTTTTTAAAAATTAAAATTAATTTCTTCTTTTTTATTTGTATGTGTGTGTTGGAGGGGGGACTGTGGTGGAAACAAAAAAATAATCTTTTTAAAATTTTAAAATATTTTTAAAAGTAATTTTTCTTTTGGGGAGCGATGTGTGGGCGAGGGTGGGGGGGAGGCATAGAGATGCAGTAAAAAAAGTAAAATTTTTAAAATTTAAAATATATCTTTTTTTTGGGACCGGGGGAGGGGGTATTAGGTGGATCAGTGTAAGAATGGAGTAAAAAAAAAAGTGAAATATTTTTCAACCTTTTATAATTATTTTAAAATAGGAGTGAAGTATATTGTAATTTAAGATTGGAGAAGAGTTTTTCATAATTTTTGAAAAATATTTTTCATAATTTTTAAAAAATTATTTTTTTTAAATTTAAGAAAAATAAATTAATTTAAAAAATATTATCAAAAATATTTGATTTAACCAAATATAAAAAATAAAAAAATATTTTTCAAAAAATATTTTCTTCCGTCCAAACACCTACCACCCCAGCCCCCCTAAAGTTACTATTTGTCATGTTCATGACCTCTCACTCTATTATTACATATATACACGTGACAGATATATAAAAAAGGGGAAAAAGAATTATTCTAAATATACTGATAAAAAATGAGTCACATTTGTCTTAACTCAGATACATTATTAATACAAAAATAATTTATTGATATTTACCATGTAAATACTCCTTTCCTTTGTTCAAAAGGACTCTAGATACATGTATGAAACACCATGCAGTCTTAATTAACATGACTATTTATTAAATATACATGTATTTCATAATATTTTTTGTCAGACAAAATCAAAATACAAAAACTAAAAAATACCATTATGAGATACATGTCATTGTTCTTGGTTCAAAACAAGATTCAAAATATTTATGACTGTAAGATACATAGTATTATATAAAGAGAATTTTCACAATTACATTTAATTCATTTAATACTTAAAAAAATACAACTGAATGATGACGTATACTATCTTGGCATGAATATATATTTAACTTTTTCAGACTCCACTTGTGAATTTCATTAGATATATTATTGTTGTACTCTTTTAAATAATACTTTACGTAGTAACTTTTCTGATATATAAATATAACTTTTTTCCTAATATATAAATACTCTTTTGGATAATACTTTATGTAGTAATTTTTTCTGATATATAAATATAATTTTTTCCTAATATATAAATACAATTGATTACATCAATGGAAAAAAGATACCATTGATAACATGTGCATAATATAATCAGAAAATGCAGAAGATGTGAACCTTAATTTAAGCAGAAGCACATGCCCATTATTTGCAGCTCATCCTCAAGTTAACTGTCTTCTCTCTAACTCCATACCGATCTCCGATTCACTCCCCATTTTCCTAATAATTTTCGAGGAATCATGGCTTCAGTTCCTACTAATGGCCTCCAAAAACTGAGTACAATCAGCCACGCGCATCCAACCACCGCATTCCGGTGGGGACCACTAGCTCGCCGGAAATTTTCATTCCGGAAGAAGAGGTTGCCGACGGTGCGACTAGGAGGCGGAAAGAACAACAACAGTCGCCGGGGTTTCTCCGTCGCGAAACTTTTCCGGCGAGTCAGATTCCGGTGGCTGAAGTTGCAGTACACGTGTTTGTTGAAAAAGCTGAGAGAGTATTATCGATCTGCGGTGAAAGATTTAACGGAAAACGGCGGAGCACTGGATTCGTTCCATCAACGTTTACTTCTAGAGACTTCTTTCGCCGTTCCGGTGATGGGCCTTTCCTTCAATACTTTTCCCAATCACTATGGCACTTGAATCTTTTCTTGGTAAATAGTATTTATATTTTCTGGCCTTTTCCGAAGCTGTGGAAAAGAAAAAAAAATTGAAGAAGAAATTGTGAATTTATCAATGAAAATCATTGTATTATTTTTGAAATAATTTGAAAATAAAATCTTCAATAACGCATTATTTTTTTTTAAATGTTGAATAGTTTCACTGCATACTCCCTCTTTTATTTTTACTTCTGAGTATTTGTCAAAAATAATTTTTTATTTTTATTTATCATTTTTAAACATATCAAAAAAATTAAAATTTTATATTAATTATTTATTCTTTTAAATTATTTTTTTAAAATATAGATCGTGTTAAGTTAAATATGAGCAAATAAAAGATAATAGCTGAAATTTATATAGAAAAAGTATTATCTATTGAGCATGTTATTTATTTATTTTGGTATAACCATAGTCAAGTACATGAAATTTAATTAATTAAATTAGAATTTATGTATTAGATTTTAACTTTTTAAGGTAATATTTTTAAATAGATTTTTTTTTTGTTTTCATAAAGATTTGAGTTTAAAATTTCTAACTAACTAAGAATGTGACAGAATTTCAATCATTTTATAATAACTTTTGTTAATGACTTAATAAATTATAAAAAAATAAATAATCATGATAAATATTAAAAATATAAATACGAGTTGAGAGGCACAATAAACATAGAAGTGAGAGTTTAGATCGTCAATCAATCGAATTATTAAGATTTTATGGAGTTGAACATACAGAAATTGTGGTACCCAAGATTATTATGCAATGAATTTCAACTGTATAATATGTGGATTTTTCCATGCTTATCCACGAAGGATAGCATAATATAAAGTCTTACAGAAATCCGTCCCCAAAAAAATTGCACTGTAGCAGTTATATATATTGTTTAATTTATATAATTTGAAAATTGTTTGTGTATATGTTGACGGTATATAATAAGAAGAATAGTCATATCACAATATACATGAATTATATGCCTTAATGAATATTTTTACAAACATTAGCCTTATAAAAACGTACCTAATCCCACATGTGAAATTTGCGATGATGTGTGCATAATCTAAAATATATTCAAAAAATTATGTAAAAATAAATTTATCTATGAAGAAGTCATCCTGAATACAATTAAGAAGAGAGCAAATGCTAGAACAACTGAAGCAATAAAGAAAATGACTAATACTAAAATCGAAGAATAAGATACTAGGAGAGTAATAATAACTTTAGTTAGTTATAGATGTTGTTATGTTTTTTTTAATTATCTTGACTTATTTAATCTTTATGTTGGTGTAAGGTTTGAATATCTCACCCTCTTTAAGGAAATTCAAGTCTACTATGACATAATTTATACCGATCTGACAATATATCTGTTGATTTGTCCCTTCCATGACACAAAAATTCAACAATGTTGTATGACTCAAATAACTCTAAATTAATTGAAGAGTTCAAAGCTCCATAAAAAAAACACTTTTTTTAAAATATATAATTACTCTTTTTTTTTTGTATTGTGAATTAGTTGAAAACTTAGAATAATTTTTTTTCTTGTCTCAAGTTTCTCCTTTACTACACTAACTTCATAATACTTCTTATCTTTTTTTTCACTCATATTTTCTTGAACATTGCTTGTTCACAAAAACAAAGTAAGACCATCACTATTTATAGGTGTAAAATTCTTCCTCTTCAAAAGTCTTTCTTTATTTCTTAGATCCCGTGTTAAATTAAAATAACTCATATAAAATAGGACAAAAAACATATAATAGAATATTCAAATGCTCAAATCACCAATACGACATCTACTTTTTTTTACACCTAAATAACCAACTTTTCACCCCTCTTCGCTGAAATATCTATGCGTACATCTTCTCTTTACATATTCAAATTATTTCACGTAAATAATGTAGCAAGTTGGCAACTCTCATTAGTAAGTACGGTCAGATCTCTTATATAATATAACACTTGAGCCTAAAAGGGGATGGGGCTCGTCATGAGATTTGAATTTTGCAAGCAATATACGGCGTGATGAGAAAGTTGATTAAGATTCAAGTGTAACTTGTTTTTGAAGAAGTAGACATCACATGGCCTTGTCTCTTTTTTTTTTTGGTTTTGAAGAAAATCAAATAAATGAACTCAAAAAAGGTCATTTAGAAAAAACTAATCTTTTTGCAATTTTTAATCTAGTATTCGATATTCGTATTGAAGTTCAATTAATTCAAATTAGAGCTGTGTAGGACTCATTCGGGGTAATTGAATTAGAGCTGTGTAGGACTCATTCGGGGTAAGTACTCCATCGAATTAGAGCTGTGTAGGACTCATTTGGGGTAAGTACTTCTTGTCAAGAATTTTTTCTTACCCAAGGTTCAAATTTGAGACCTCTAATTAAGGGACAAGTAGCACCATCTATTACACTATATTCTTTGATGGTAATGTATTAACTAAGCTATAATCTTCTCTCTTCAATTCATCTCGATCCAGAACGGAGGAAAACATTAGTCACTTATTTCCTAATTTTTGTAAAATCTAAGATTATGTTTCAATAAATTAAATATTTGTCTTAAAAATATGGGAAATTTTTATAAATAGTCTAGGCTTGAAACTTAATATGATCAAATAACTATACTTTACATAATTACACAATATAACCTCAACTATGTGACCTGAGGGGAGGAGAGAGGCGAGCGAGATTGGAGGAGAGAGGCGAATTGTATATGCATATTTGTGAAATTGTATGTGTATATCTCTCAAATAATGGTATATGTGTAATTAATATACATATATATTTGTATATATGGCAACAGAAATTGGGAAGGGGAGAAGAGAGGCGAGCGAGATCGAGAATGGGATGGAGAGAGGCAAATTGTATATGTATATCTGTCGAATTGACTATGTATATTTGTCAAAATAATTGAATATATACAGCTGATATACATTTGTAATTGTATATCTGCAAGAAATTGCAGAGAGAGAAGAGAGGCGAGAGAAAGGAAGAGAGGAGAGAGAAAATAACAACAAAATCCTAACTATAGCTATAAACTATAATTTTTTCAAATTATAATTGTATAATATAAAAATATATTATATGTTTATCTAATTATATTAATTTTCCTAAAAATATTTTATTAATTTTACTCATATATAATAAAAGTACTTTAAAATTATTGACTTAAAAACATCTAAAATAAGCCACCCAAATCGATTCTCAGAGTATTTTGGACATTATAGAACATGTTAACTGTCACTACTGATTTTACCATTTTATTTTATTTTATTTTTCTAACATAAGAAGTAATCATAAACTAGGACCACATAATAATATAATATAAAGAGCCATGTAAGTGTATATCTGGTTTTAACCTTATAAAGATCATTAGAACAGAACTGATCACAGACAAAACAGGCTAATCAGACCATATTATATTATATACTAATAATATAAACATCAAAGTTCTTTGAATAAGCTATTTCATTTTAAAACACAACTTATGAATTATGACAGACTTAATAATACTCCCTCCATTCCATATTATAAGGATGTTTTTCATTTTATACGATTATTAAGAAATTATTCTATTTACTATTTTACTCGTCATTTATATCAATGTACATTAAATTAAGTTAAAAAAATTATTAATACACTAATTAATGATGAAATAGAATAGAAAAAAATAATTAATTTTATCCTAATTTTGTAAGTGCTGGAAAATAGAAAAATACATTTATAATATGGGATGGTGCCAGTGCATTCTGCAATTAATTAATGATATTGTCTTTATTAGGCTCTAGTAAACTTTGATACAGACCATAAATTTTTTTTGCTTTCATCCAAATTTCTTAAATGCAAATTTTTGCCTTTCACCCAATTAGTTAAGTATATCCATCGATCTCTTATTACAATTTGACTTTAAGCCACTAATTTTATTGAACCGCTAGAGGTATTGAACATCTCACCAACTCTTGTTTCCAACTATTTCTGGCTTGACTTTGACAATTATTAGGAGGACAAAGAGTACTGAAACAAAGAGAAGAATGATTCCTTTTGTTTTCATGGTTAACTTTTTCTTGTCCAAACAACTTTTTGAAACTTCTAAAAGTCTATGTACATTGCTTTCAATAACCAAAAAAATCTTGTCCAAAACTGAGATTAAAATGTAAACACATTATAGAATCTATTGACATATCTTTTACACTTGTAATATCTCTTTACTTTCTTCTCTTGGTCGCGATTAATTAACAGGAATTTAATTTGTTGGTTCTTACAGTCTTGTGATACAAATGAGTGTCTGAGTAAACAGAAGCATCAGTCCTTAGCCTGTGCTTATGCCTGTGTCCGACTCTCCGCTGCTTAGCATTACTATCCTCTCTGGTTTCCCCTCCATTTCCTACTTCCTTTTCCTTTACATTCGCCTTATTTTCATCGTTTACTTTAGTCTTCAATTCACCAATTTCCATTTCTTTGTCACATTTTGAGGAGGGAACAACATAAACAAATGGGCCAATTGGTATATCTTTCAAGTCCAAGACAGGTTCCAAGGTCTTCACTATGTTGCTCATAGTGGGCCTAGACCTGGGGTGATGGCTTAAGCATTGATAAGCCAATGCAGCTACCTTCTTGGCTCCTTGCGTCGAGTACTGGCCTTCAAGTCTTGGATCCATTATTCTGTCAAGTTTGTGTGAATCCCTTAGCATTGGTCTTGCCCAGTCCACCAGGATTCGCTCTTTGATGGGGCGCTTCTTGTCCGTGGCTGGTCTTCCTGTTAGTAGTTCTAACAAAACTACTCCAAAGCTGTACACATCGCTCTTGCTTGTCAAATGACCTGTTTAAAAGAAAATGAAAGTTTTTAAGTTTTCGTAATAAGTGGTTATAACACGATAAATGAGACGTACAACAGGTTAAAAGTAGACTGATAATGTAAAAATTTACCAGTCATGATGTACTCTGGAGCAGCATAGCCATGAGTACCCATAACACGAGTCGAAACATGGGTATCATCACCTTCCGGTCCATCCTTTGCAAGCCCAAAATCAGAAAGCTTGGCCCTGTAATCCTGATGATTCATATTATAAGTTTCTAGCTTTCACTTTATCATGTCAAAAGAGTTGGAAATTTTCAGCGTCAAAACAGATAAACTTACGGAGTCTAAGAGGATGTTCGAAGCCTTGAAATCGCGGTAGATCACTGGTTTTTCTTCCCCGTGAAGAAAAGCCAGTCCCTTTGCAGCACCAACCATAATCTTTATTCTGGTTGACCATGACAAGCAACTCGCATATCCTGTTTCGATACATCACATGAAAAATCAGAAACAGAGTGGGTAAATAAATATGAAGAGATGTCTGTAAATAAATGCTTACTCGAAAATAGTTGATCCTCTAGGTTACCCCTTGCCATATACTCATAAACAAGAAGTCTCTGTTCATCCTCCCAACAATATCCAATCAACTTCACAAGATGAGGATGCCTCAATTGCCCCAAAAAGACAACTTCAGTCTGAAAATTCAACAATTACATAACTATAACTAATTTAAAGCAGTTGTTATAGCAATTTAAGGTAAAAATATTGCTCACCAGCCATTCTTGGTGGCCCTGATTACCATCCAAATCAAGCAATTTAACAGCAACAGGTTGAGCATCTAAACCAGGCTTAATCTTATCATCAATGAACCCCTTGTGAACGGGTCCAAATCCACCTTTGCCTAGAAAATTCGCAGGCGAGAAGTCACTCGTGATGAGTTTAAGCTCCTCATATGTAAATACATGAAGATTTGAGCCTATAACCGCGTTCGATGAGAGATCATCCAACGATATAAGTACTGATCTGGAATCAGTACTTATATCGGAAAACGCCAACCTATGATGATCAGAATTACTCTTTTTACTGATCTCCATCACCTTTCCCTCCGCAGTATCAATATTGGGCTTAAAACAATTAGGAAAAACAGATTTCCAGGCAATTTTGCAAGTAACCATGTTTGATGTGCTCCCAAATTGTTTGACAAAATGTGTTAAAGTGAAGCCAAACAGGGGAGAGATTTTGTTATAAGTCTAAAGTGACGGTTGAATATGTTTCATGCATAATATAAGCTTATATATACATGTAAAAATTTGAGTAGACAAGTGGGAGGAATAAGTCGTCGTCTTTTGTTTGACTTGATATAGAGCGTGTATGGTAGCATATATATTAATATTATTACGTATATATAGTACGAAAATTGGTCACATTTTCTTTGGGAAAGCTTCTATGTTATTTCATTATTTTGGATTTTGGGACAGATTCACTGGATGCATGGAAACTTCCATTATGAATACTACTACAACAATTAAAAATAAATTATTCGTAAATTTTATTTAGATACTAGCTCCCTCTTTTATTTGTTACTGTTTCGGATCTAAATTGAAGTAGTTAAATTTAATATTTGAAATATAAAATTTAGATGGTTGAAAATTATACAAAAAATACTATAAGTTGCAATCCGTAATATAATAATATGATGAAAAATACATCTTAAAATATTAGTTAAAGTTCTGAGTTCATATACAGAGGGAGTATTCAAGTTATAATTTGTAATCCCTCCGTCCCATTTTATGTTGCACCCTTTCTTTTTTGATCCATCTAAAAAAGAATGTCACCTTTCTCTAACTGAAAATAATTTAAACTTAAAATTCTCTTTAACAAAATGATTATAAGCCAAACAAATATTTACGAATGATTTTAAATCAAAGTTTCATAAGACTTTCTTTTTTCTTAAACATCATACCAAGTCAAGGGATGTCAGATAAAATAAGACGAAAGGAATACCAATTAAGCATCTGAACATATAATAAAATACTATTAGATATTTTCAATTTAAATTGTGAAATTATTTATCAGCATGTTTAAATAAGTTAACTGCATAAAATATGTAATCTTCTTTAATTATGCAAATCGGTCATAAGTGGAACATGTCTGAACTTTTATGGCATATTGAAACTAATTGTAATTAAAAAAGATGAAATATTTTATATGATTAACTTAATTATTTAATAAATATTTGACCACAGCGTAAAAGTTTATTCAACATTTGGAAATATCTAATAGTAGAAGATTTTATTCTATTAAGTACTTAGGTGTTTGATTGAAATAAAAATCATAATTTGAATATTTAAATAAAAATTTATTGTCGAATTCTAAAAGTTGTTAGTGTATAAAGCCAAAAAGAAAAAGGACAACTAAAGGGAAAAAAGTATAAAGGGAAAAAAGTATTTTGAGAAACTAAGGAAAGGCCTATTCATTGCAATGCATCGAATTCTAAGTTGCATTGCAATGCATCAATCATTGGTAAAGACTGAATGGGGAGGGGGATTACGATGCGGGGAATTGAACCTTCATTAACAAGGTGAGAGTTTAGGTAGTCAATCAACTGAGCTATTAAGATTATCCGATCTAAAATCATTCTAAGATATTTGTATGACTAAAAATCATTTCATTAAATATAATTTTTTTAAAGGTAAATTATTTTCAATTAGAGTAAGGTGATCTTTTTTCGGATGAATAAAAAAGAAAGAGTGCCACATAAAATGAAACAGAGAAGTTTAAAGTTTTGGATGTTTAGAGGACGGATTAAATTGGCTTTTAATTGGATGACAAAATGAATTAGTTCAACAAAAGGGTGACATAATGAATTAATTTAACAAATGAGTTGGTCATAAATTTTTTACTTGATTTGAAATAAATTGGATGAAGATGAGCCAAATAACGTGTGATAATTCAATTTGTCTAATATTTACGAAGTTTATTTTTTTTTCTTGTAGTAATTTGTTTAGTAGGTGAACAATTTTTTTCCTATTATGATTATGTATAGCATACCAAATTAAAAAAGATTATTTTAGCATTGATATAATTTGATAAAATTTATCATGAATTAATTCAAGCTACATATGTAATTTTATCCAAATCACTCCAACTTTTGGATATGCTAAAAGGACTGTCCATTTAGATTGAGTTAATAATGAATAGGTTATCAACCCATCAAAACGTGAATAAATTCAACAAGTTATATTTTTATGAACATTATCGATCAAAAGAGGTCACTATGAATCCGCGCAGAGCACGGATAAATTATCTAGTTAATAAATAATTCTTTACACAAAATAACATTTAAAAATAACATTTAACTTATACATTCTAGCATCCCGAAAGAAATTACACTATCATACCAAATTTACCAGTTGTAACATATATATAAGTAGCCGTATTATCAACATTACAAATTAAGAACCCTACAAATTATATTCATTTATAAAGAATTATCTATAACTATCTTTTATGTATAAATTTGATCATAAAATATAAGAAATATTTCTAAATATATGAATTTTATATTACATATAATAAAAAGAATGTTACTGATCATGAATGATATTATTTATATAAAAATTTAATATATGAATAACTTAGCCACCCCTAATTCCTTTAAAATCTTTTAAGTTACACATGATGTTAAAACTAAAATTTCTTTAACGTTAATATATAAATTATTATTCTAGAAAACTAATTAATTTGCCTATGTTCACTTATTTGTCAGGATCTGATGATTTTAATTGGGCAAATAATTATCATACAGTCAAAGATTTTATGATTTTTTGTATAGTAGAAATGAATGGTTCTATAACTGTTATGATAATTGTTGACTGACTTTTTGAATTTAAAATAAGCAAATAAATGTATGCAATAAGTAGTGAACTAATTAATTGCATCGTTGAGAAATTTGCAAATTTCCACTACCAGTTCACAATATATATCTAATCCTTTGAAAGGTCAGAGTTTATCGAAAATAATTTTTTTTATTTTTTTGTCAATTTATCAAATGTCCATACAGTTTATAGAAATATCTTACTAAAATAACTTTTAGGATTTTTTTCTAGACAATGTAACCATCAAATTATGTTCATACATTTAATAAAGTAAAAATTAATTAAAAATATAACATAAATTTACATATCTATTTTTTTAGAATTTATTTTATACACAATATCTCTTCATCATTGTGCGCGCGTAGGGATGATAATTGGACGGATTGAGTTAAATTTGAGTGGTCATAATGGGTCAAGACAACAAACAAATTAAGACATAATCCAACTGGAATTTGCTTGGATCAAAATTAATGAGTTGAGTCAAAACAGACTAAGTAATGGATTATAAAGCGGGTCAAGATCCAACCTGATCTAACTTTTAGTAAGTTTTATTTTTTTATTTGTTCTTTTTCAATATTCTAATACTTAATTAAATTATATTTTTATTTATTCTGGTTATATAAAACATATCAAATTAAAAAGAAGTGTTTTAAAAATATTTTGATAAGATCTCTTACGAGTCAATTCGAATTGCATGAGCGGATAATGAATTAGACGAGTTAGATTTAATTTTACCACCTCTACGCGTGCATGCATGTACGTATGTATGAAATTGAATTCATCAATGTAAATATTTCTTTATTGCTCTTGGTAAGCAGATGAAGCAACCAATAAGCTTACAAGTTATTTATCGACTCAAATTACGTTGATACGTGAGTTAGATGGTTACGTTTTTTTATTTTATTAGGCAAGTATATATAAACAACGGAATCTTATGCATATTTGATACTATACTATAATAAACTTTTAACTAGATATTACAATACCTTAATTACAAAGTATGAGCTATAATTAGTAGTGCTAAATATAAAAATCAATTTCACAGAGTAGCTTCTAACGGATTGGATTAAGTTTTTATTTCTTGCACTAAAAGATTAAGAATTAGTCAAATGAGTTTTATTACTTTCATACATTGGTTTAAGGGATATTGTTAATCTCTCTGTCTCAAATTAATTGAATTTTTGAGATTTTTTTTCAGTGTTTAGAATAATTGAATTATTCAAAGTTCAAGATGAATGTCTGGAACTTTTTTCCATATTTGCACTTTTATTTGTTGAAATTTTGTATTTTCTAAGAGATAAATTACATAGCATATTTAGGATTTCACAAAGGCAATAATGAAAAGTATGGTATAAAATTTTGTCTTTGAATATTTTTCTAAATATATGTGTATTATCTTACAAATTCAATTAAAATGAAATGAAGAGAGTAATAAAATGAAAGAAGAAGTTCGAGTGACACTTTTTTTGCGATACTATTATTTCTTCCGACACATATAATAACCTATAATTAATTATAATATACATTATTATTTCTTTTATTTATAAACTTTGCACAAGTTTAATGAATTATTACATGTTAACATGTTCTACTTGAATTTATGTTGTTATTTCAAAATTAGTCTAAATACTAAATTTTCATATATAAAGGGACCAAATTAAACCATACATCTAAGATAATTAAGAGAATATTACAGTTTAATCAAATATTACAAGAATTCAAAAATAAAAATTTATTAAAAATTAAAATTAAAAGATAAAAAAGAGCATTATTCTTTTGAAATATATTACTATGCTGTGGTAGGTAGAGTGGCCATGCCGTGGATCCTGTCGCCTGTCATATTCGTCCTAAAACATAAAATCGGCGTCAACGCGTTCTTCTCTCTTCTATTATGTAAAATTAAAATTATATAATTATTATGTCTTCTTCCCTTAATTATTAAATCACCTCTGGAAATCTCGAATTTAAATTTTGAATGTGAAATTATATTTAGTAGATATGATTGAGTTATTTGGTTGCTGGTTAGAGTTATATAGGTATTAATAATATAAAAGTTAGTAACACAATGGATAGGTACTCTCCTACCGTATACATACTTTAATTATGTTATCATGTATATGTATACCACCCCCACACCCCCTGCACTCAAGTTCTTTTTTTTTTGGTTTCTCACCCGGTGTTCGAAGCCCGTGGAGCCCCTACTAAATTTAGATCGCACACTGCAGAACCCATTTTTGAGGGTGGCGCTCCCAACAGAATTTTTTCTATTCTCAGGGCTCGAACCCGTGACCTCTGGTAAAGGGTGAAACAATCACACCAGTGCATCACAACCTATGTTGATCTCCTACACCCAAGTTAAGAGTGCTTCTGCCGAACCAACAACTCTCTGGTCTTCCTAGGTGTTCATGTTACTTAGCAAAAAAAATGAAAATGATGAACATTTTCACTAAATTCGAAAAGATAAACATTTATTGATAGTTGGTACATATAGCTAGTTAAACGAAGTTAATATAATTGATTTTTGTATTGAATTACAAATAGAGAGAAATTATGGATATCTTATAAAAATGCCATTTAATTTTCAAAATGGAATTTATCATTTAGATGTTGTGTTTATACATATTGCTCAAAAAACGAATCATAGAATTCATTCTTATAGTAATGGAAATGAAAAACAAGCTAAGAGATACTTTTTTATTAAAATATGGACAAACAAAAGTTTAACGTCAAAAGAAATGTTTCATCTCTCAGGTATCTATCAACACATTCAGATCTTGCCTTTGTCACTGCATAAATTGTTGATCAAACACCATGTTTGATGTGCTAAATTTTATACATATAACAACTAAAAATGTCACTAAGCAAGATACACTAGTTTTGGCGATGTAAACTTTCTAACTATCGCCAACCAAACAACTTCAAAGTGTTCTGTTACTAAAGTGAAATTTTTTGGCACGAAATCAAACTAATCAAGTTTCAAAAACTGTTATCGGACACTGAATAAAGAATCAAAAGAAGAAAAAATTCCTCTTCTTCTTTTGCTCACACTTTTCCACAATTAATATAAAATCCTAATCTTATCTTAGACATCAGAGAATGTTGAATTTTTTGTCTGAAATTGTTTTAACTTCTAATTAATTTGGTAGGTAGACAGGAAGTTAGGTTTAAATTTAGACCTAAATGGTGTAATTTTATGGAATTTTTGAGTTTGCGTCTAAAATGCTCAGCTGCTTTTTACACCAAACATTTCTTAAAAGAGTCTTTTACTGTCTATTATTAATTGGTTTATTCTTAGAAAAAAAAAGCAAATAGTATAGTACAATATAATAGACAAATTTTTAATTGTTTCCTTCAAGGGAAAGCAATGTTAACATGCCTTCGACTAATATTATTCCCTAAGTCTTATTTTATGTAAAAAAAATTTCTCCATTTCAAAAAAAAAAAAAAAACTCTATCATTTTACTCTAATTAAAACTTTAAAATTTTTCTTTTACCCTTATCTAAGAATAATTTTATACCAAAAATTTAAAAGTCTTATATTTTTTAAAGATATCACATAAAATGAAATAGAACAGAGGGAGCACAAAACTTCCTCCTATTCATAAGTTGTCCTTTGGGTGCACTTTTTTCAACGTTATCCCGTAGGACAAATTAAATTTGCATACTAACAAGATAATTTGTCTCCAAGCAGAAAAATTAGACATACTCTAATAATTAGTTGTAGGGAGGCTTCTATGATTATAAAGAAAAACGTGGGGACTATTGCTGAACAAAAGAAGACTTCCGATGGATGTAAAAGAATGGAGTTGGCTAAACTTTTAGACTGGAAAAGAAAATTTGTGAAGGGGCGAGTACGGAATTAAAATTTAAAATTATTAAAACTTTAAGTTTAAGAGATTCAGAGTATTTTCCTGTTGAGATGAGACTCCATCAAGGATCTGTGTTGAGCTCTTTCTTATTTGCCTTGGTGATGGATGAGCTGACGCGATCTATCCAGGAGGAGGTACCATGGTGTATGCTATCTGCAGATGACATAGTACTGACTGATGAGACTCGGACTAAAATTAATGATACACATATAATAACCTATAATTGCAGATGACATAGTACTGACTGATGAGACTCGGACTAAAATTAATGATAGGTTGGAGGCCTCGAGACACGCATTGGAGTCCAAAGGATTCAAATTGAGCAGGACCAAAACTGAATACTTGGAGTGCAAATTCAGTGTTGAGAGGAATGAAGCAAACTTTGATGTGAGGCTTACCACTCAACCTATGCGCAAGAGGAAAATTTTTAAGTATTTGGGGTCCATCATCCAGAATAGTGGCGATATCAACGATGATGTCACACATCGTATTGGGGCAGCATGGACTAAATGGAGGCTTGCATCTGGAGTATTGTGTGATAAGAAGATACCACCTAAATTTAAAGGTAAGTTTTACAGATTGGTGGTTAGACCATCTTTGCTGCATGGGGTAGAGTGTTGGCCAATCAAAAATGCATATCCAGAAGGTGCATATCGCAGAGATGAGGATATTGAGATGGATGTGTGGTCACACCAGGAGTGACAAGGTTAGGAATGAGACCATTCGGGAGAAGCTAGAGGTGGCTGGTGGCTAATAAGATGACACCAGTGCATCACAACCTATGTTGATCTCCTACACCCAAGTTAAGAGTGCTTCTGCCGAACCGTGGCTAATAAGATGAGGGAAGCGAGACTGCGATGGTTTGGATATGTGCAGAGAAGGAATACCGATGCCCCTGTTAGGAGGTGCGAGATGTTGGTTTTAGGAGCTACACGGCGCGGTAGAGGTAGACCGAAGAAGTATTGGGGGGAGGTGATCAGACATGATATGACGAAACTTGATCTCACTGAGGCATGACCCTAGATAGAAAGAAGTGGAGGTCGCGAATTAGAGTAATAAGCTAATTGGTTCGTAATTTTTCTATTTAATGCCATGAAGACGCAAAATTAATAAGAGGATCCATAATAGTCCCCCAAAAATGTTTTTTTTTCGTCCCGTATTTGGTGTTCGCATTGAAATTCCACTACTCCAAATTAACACCGCATAACATCCATTCGAAGAAGACGCTCCCTGTCAAGGATATTCTCATACTCAAGGCTCAAACTCGAGACCTCTGGTCAAGAGAAGAACAACATATTCTTTTTCTTAAAATGAAAGGATAAACAGGAGAAGATACTATCGGTCTAAGATATAACAGATGAAATTCTTTTACTTTTGAATAGTCATGAATTCGAGTCTAATAGGGGAAATAATATTTATGACATTATAAATTTTGATTTCATTTTAAAAAGTTTTGCAAAAATCAATTTCTCTCTCAGAACTTGCCAAAAATCTTGACAAATCACAAAAAATCTAAAATCAAATCCCGATAAATAATTATCAGAAATTTGACTACAAATCTTGACGGGCAATAATAGAGCTATGTTATGTTTAATTGGTGCTCAAAACAATTATTATTACTTTTAGCAGTGACGGATTCAATTTTTTTTTTTAATTATGGATGCTCAAACTTACATATTTATACAAATTAGTTGAATAATAATGTTGCCATAATTATGAATGCAAATCCGCCAGACTTTTAGAGACAAACACTATTTTGTATTTTAAAAAATTAACGATTAGCGCAAATCTATTAATTAATTAACATTTAGTCTTAGTAGTAATTTTTGAATTGAAATTAATTTAGCACGAATGATTTAAAAATTCTAAATTCGCTATCGTTGGATCGTCATAATTTACCGTGTAAACAAATACATGCATGATGCACCACAACTTGACGGAACGTGTTTAATTTTCCTCGTCAAAATGCAAAACCAACGAAAATCAAGAGGAGAAAAAAGAATTAAAAAAAAGTCTAAATTGGAACGTCATGACTTGTGACGTAATGAATTGATTTTTAAACAAAGTAAATATAATTATTTATTTTCAGTCTGCTAAATCCCTACAAAGATTAAAGAAAATAAAGTCTTTCAAGTTCTAGAATGGGCAAAATTGCCACATCATGAAGATTTGCTCACTATGTACTCAAAGTAAAAACTTTTAATTTAAAACTTATTTTTTCTGCTTTCAAAAAAGTCATGTTTTTAATTTTTTAAAAAGTTCAACCAAATATGAAAAAAATATTTTTTTCCTCCCTACCAAACAAACCCTAAGTTTTTTGTTTAGGAGTTTGGACAGTTTTGATCATATAAAGTTGGAAATAAATGAAAACTTATAAAAGTAATAATTCCATTGTTATTTTTTTTCTAGTATTTGATGACTTTAGCCATATATAACAAGTTTTTCTTTCAAAGTGCTCATTATCACTTTAACCCTAAAATTTAAATTAATTGCACATGTTTTATTAATATTTTGGTAAGTAAAAATAGGATGGAGTAATAAAATGGGAAAACTTGTCAGGATATATTGTTGTTGTTATTATATTAAAAATGAAAATCTTATCAATATGTACATTTGGGTCAAACTTATTTATTAATATGGTCAAAATATCCAAAATGTATACAGTAATTATGTATACTATTATATTGTACATGGATATTATACTTATAGATATGAAAAATACATTTGAAGACTATTTTGTAAATTAAGATAGCTAAAGAGATTAGACTGTAATTTTACCTATTCTTCATGTTAACTGATACACAAGAACATGTGTTTTTATTTGGTACGATGGTAAAATTAGTTGAGGTAAACGATTTCAACTTGTTTGAAATCGAGACATAGTTGTCATATACAGTAACACATATTTTATATAGAACTCATTTACAGTTCCAGAAAGAATAATCAGATGAATCCATGAGCCAGCGTGCATAAAAGGGAAGAGGGAAAATGACAAACAACATAACTAGCGTAATCTCACAAATGGGGTAGACTTTACTCCTATCTTTGTGGGGTATAGACTGTTTCTGACAGATCCCGGCTCAATGAAAGAGGAAAAAAGACAATCCTTCGTGTTATCATGTCAAAAAGAAACATGCCCACACCAAAGAGGAACATATTTTCAGTCAAAAGATAACATCTTTTCAGTGGTCCTTAGCCTCACAATTCATGTTTTTGCACTTTCAATGAAGGAAATGTGTTTTTAGGAGTAGATGTTATAACCCAATAAAGCAACATTATTCAAGAATCAAGGTAGATAATATTTTGCCAGTGCATTAGTAAGTTTTTCATATTAGATAAAACAGTTAGACTATACCAACAGTTAAAAGAGTTCTAGTGTTTAACCTCTACATTAGAAATCATATTTCAGTTTCGATGATGACAGGTCATGCCTCCATCAACACTACGCTCGTTTCCCTACATCATTCTTTACTCACCAGACAGAGAAGACGTAACATTATGTTCTCCATAACAAATCCAAGACAGTTCCTTAAAATTGACAACGGAAGCAAGATATCATCTTACAACTTTGAGACCTACAATACCCAGAAAAAAAAAGAGTCATGATTAGTTGGCATTCCTAGAGAAACACAAGAAGGAAGCACAAGCAGTAAGGAAGGTATTTTTGTTGTTTAGACAGAACTCCAAATCACATTTTTTGCAGGAACGTAAAAACAGCAAGCTAATTCTAGGACAAAACAAGCAAATCCCATAGTCAAGAATTAGTTTTACATTCAATTGAAGTTCAAGGAGTATCTATCTAATAAGTCCCCATTCCTTGGAATGTCGTAGATTGTCCAGTGGATTAGTTGAGGTACATGCAACCAGGTCCAGACACCACGTGACATTAAATAATTTAAGGAAAAAGGACCCCCTCATTTACATTAATCCAAGTAAAGGTGGTAAGATCACTTAAATGCAAAAGAGAGTCAAAAGTCATGTTGCATCATGAATTTTCACCTCTAATCCTTTTGTGTCTTAATTAAATTGTTATGCTCAAAACAGGATACTTGAAGTCATGGTTCAAAGATACAAAGTAACCTACAGACGATCATACTCAAAATCTTCAAATGGATTCTTACACATACAAGCAACTAGAAACAAGTTGCATAAGAGTCATTCCAAGTTTATCGTCTCCTCTCCCCCCACCCAATCCCACCCAACCCCCATCCTTCGACCATCCCACCCCTAAACCTCCACTCCTACTCCCCATCCCATCTCGCCTCCATTGTGTTTTGCTAGATAACACATAAATACTCTTAGGATGATATTTTCTTGCTTGCTTACCAAACAATAGAAAATAAGCAAAAAAACTCGTTTATGAAGAAAACATTTTCTAGGAAGTCATTTTCCACAGAAAACATTTTCCGTCATACCAAACACACCCTCAGTCTGCATGTCATCTTTATTTCTCAACATGCACTGCAAAGGTACATTCTTTATGATTCACTATCATGGATAATGGATAAAGCTTTCCAGCAGAACAGTATATTTCAGCTAAAGAGCAGACCGACCCTCATAACAAACATATGCTGAATATTCCAGCAAAAAGAGACTCATCATACATGACTTTTGACAAAAGCATTTTGCAGCTTCAGACTACTGGACTGCTCGATTCATCCGAACAACCGCTCACCAAAAGAAGCAGCAGCACAATTACAAAGAAAATAGAGTTCCAAATAATGGAACACATAAAAATCACAATGTCTTCTAAATCACACACAAGTCATACATGATACATTGATATTTACTCATTCATTCAAAAACAAAAACGTAATATTAACAGCAAAAGCTGAAGAAAATATGAATACTAATCAAGAATTACCAAATTTACATTAGCCACCAATGCAAATGCAGAAACCAACATTTCAGATGAATCCAATCCTTCTAATTCATCGATGTCGTGCTCATTGCCAAGTGCTCTCTTAAAAATCTGAATTAATTAGACTTAACTGCTATTAACATGCTCCGTCGTCAAAAGTGATTTACTAAACCAAATGGGAGCTGATTTACATCTATATTCAAATGTTCCTTCAAAATCTACTACCAGCCTTTAACAGTTGTCTTCTTTTTATTAGTAAGAACGCCACCACACACACCTGCAAGATCGCAGCAACACCCACAAACATTAACCCCAGTTTCTTCCCCAAATTTGGCTTCTTTTTCTTTGCTGGTGGAGGCGATTTCTGGTGGTTTTTATCATGGTTAGAGTGTTTACTCTCCGAGGTCGTCAATTTCGGAGAAGAATGAGCAGATTTTGTAGGTGGTGGAGGATGGTGTTTTTGCTGAGATGGCGGAGGAGTTCGTGGTGATGGTGGAGGCGGCGGCGGAGGTGGAGGTTGCTTAGACGGTGGAGCAACTGATTGTGATCTCCAACTCACGTTTTGCTGAGATTGCACGGCAACAGCAAGGAAGCAAAAGCAGAAACCCAAAGTAAAACTCAACAATGACGGATCCATACATGGGCAAATGGATAAACCTCAATTCAAAGCTAATTGGTGTCAACTATATGAATCTTCAATACTCATTTGGCTTCCCCTTTCATCCAAATCAACTCCCCAAAGCCTCCTGACATCTGGGTCTTTCTCAAATTAAGCAAAATCTTCACCAAATTTAATAATTGGGAGGGTTCATGAATTGACACCCACCAATTGTCACTGGTTCTTGTGAAATCAACCAGATGGGGCCCAAATGATATAATCACACAATGTCAAGAAATTAGAGGAACTGTTGCTGATGATGGAAGAACTAGGGCATCATGTATGGTAAGTCCGGGTGGTTATAGAGGGAAACGGGTCGGATCGGGATTTCAAAGACATTTTTTGCAGGAACGTAAAAGCATCATGTATGGTAAGTCCGGGTGGTTATAGAGGGAAACGGGTCGGATCGGGATTTCAAAGTCGGGTCTGGGTTAACCTTGACCCCTGTTTCTGAGAAATGGAGAACGAAAATGGGGGACAGAGAAGGTAAGAGAGGGAAGATGAGAGAGAAATGGAACACGTAAGCGGGTCTAATTTTTAGGAAATTAATTCCAGAACCAGAAAAAAAAAAAAAAGACATCATTCCACGTGCTATCGCCAAAAGTCTCGAGTTTAAATTAATAAATTAAAATAATTTGATTAAAATATTTTTATAATAAATAAATTATATTATACTTCAATATAAATAATGAACATGTTCTACTCATAAGAAAATTACAAACTATTTTTCCTTTCTATTTCATATTAGTTATATCCTCTTCATTTTTATTACGCTTAATCTTCACCCTTACTTAGGGGTGTACATGATCCGGATTGGTTCAAATTTTTAAATATCAAATCGAATTATTTATATCGAATTTTTTTAATATATAGACCAAATCAAACCAATAAAATTCTAGTTTTTCAATTTCGGATTTTTTCGGATCTCATTTACATTAATCCAAGTAAAGGTGGTAAGATCACTTAAAATACTAATCATCCAGTATATACAACCCCAAAATAAATAATCAAACTAGAAGTTTGGGATACCAAAAAGATCAAATTCTTCCATGATATCAATTTGAACAAGTTGACTAATCGATCTTCAAAGGTGAATTTGTATATTCTGAAGAAAAA
Source organism: Solanum virginianum (assembly GCA_000787875.1). Taxonomy (NCBI): domain Eukaryota; kingdom Viridiplantae; phylum Streptophyta; class Magnoliopsida; order Solanales; family Solanaceae; genus Solanum; species Solanum virginianum. The sequence continues at coordinate 24,150 of DF365457.1, forward strand.
AAAGAAACAAATTGAGTGCTAAATAAAATTAAAAAATAAAATCATTCTTAATCAAGAATTTAATTTATAAAATTACCTTTTTCAATTTGCTCAATTTTATAGACTTCCTCCAATATGTCTTCAAATATATATATAATGTTAGGTTGGTTTGGCCTCGGGTTAGTTTTTTAAAATCAAAATCAAACCAACCCAAAATATTGTCGAATTTTTTTCGTCAAAATCAAACCAAGTCAAAATGAACCACTAGTCGAATTTTTTTTATCAGGTTGACTTAACTTGCAATTTGATTCAATTTTTGATTTGATTTTATTCACCCCTAACCTTTAGTAAACAAACCATAGCCCTCAACCCCACTACCCCATACCCGTATCCACCACTTTCATTTCTTATAGTATTTGTCTACGCTAGTTCTTCAGCACGTAACATGAGGGTTGCACATGCTTACATACTATGTAATGTATATTTTTATGATGTAATATCAATTTTATTAAAAATAAAATTTTGGGCAACTAACTATATATCTAAGAATAAAATATAACTTTCTTGTTAACGATAGTATTGTCATATGATGATTTATTTTATTGAGGTTAAGATAATAGTATATAATCTTAATTTATGAAGATGAAACAGATCAAAGAAATAGAAAAAATTATGCCTTGAGAACTTTTAAACTCAAATAAACATTCATCATTTCTAAATTATAACCATTAACTAAATCACCCATAATCAACTTCTACCTCGATCTATTTCTACATTTTCTTAAGTGTAAGTTCTTTCACTAAGTACTTCTTCGTTAGAAAAAAGACGAGCCCCCTTCTTTAATCATTCATAATCAACTTTTCACACCTCTATATTGAGGTGTCCATGCACCTCCTTTTCATATTTTTAAATCATCTCAGTCTCTCTTCTTGCATCTTGTCCTTTATTGAGGCCGCTCCCACCTTGTCCCCAGATATCTTTATTCTAATCCTATCTCTACTAATATATGTCCACACATTTATCATTAGCATCCTCTTCTCCTCAACTTTTATTTTCTATAATGTGAGGATTCTTGATTGGCTAGCATTCCTATAAATAATCTTTTAGAATAATATATTTACTTACTTATCGAATATAAAAATAAATAAAAAGACTACTAATTTTTTTAAAAAATATTTTTCTTCCTATCGAACATAAGTTACGTCTATACGATTTGTATTATTGAAAAAATAATTAAGTGAAAGAAGACATTATGAATTTAATATATTTTTAACATTTATAAATATAAGTAGGTGTGTTCACGCTTCACAGTTTGGTTAAAATCTATCCTAAAATTGAATCTAACCAATTAAATAAATTAATTTTTATTTAATTTCAACTTGATTTTGATCTTAATTTAAAAAAATGATTTTATTTTATTAAAATAAACTAACAATAAATTATATACACAAAATTTATAATCAATATATATACAATAGATTAATTTTTTTTTATAAATTATGAATACTTTTTATATTTTTTTTCATTAAGATTTTCTCTAACAGACTAATGAACTTTACACCTTAAAACTTATTTCTTAAAAGAAAGTCTTGAATTCAAACTCATTTATTTTATTTTATTTTTTAAAAATATGAAATCCCCTGTCAACTTTATTCACTTGATTAGAGCTTATAGGTATTAAGAAATTTCTGCACAATCTAACAACAACAATAACATATCCAGTGAAATCCCACAAGTGAGGTCTGGGGAGGGTAGAATGTACGCAGACCTTACCACTACCTAAGTAGAGAGGCTGGTTTCGGGGAACCCTCATCTCAAAACCCATACGCAGAACGGACTAGATATGATCAAAAGTAAGAAAAATACATGACAGTACGAAAGTATAATACTGTTTAAAACATAAACAGCACGCAAATACTGACAATTACATACTAGAAA